>PVKA01007334.1:0-78361 GCA_004027165.1 Ctenomys sociabilis
AATCTTTGATATAATTCAGCTATAAAAAAACCTGTAAATATAATTTCATGTATGCACCTTGTACAATACCAAAACGTTATGAAAACAGTTTGCAATGTATTAATTCATCGACTCTGTATGGTTAAGGTGTCTTGAAACTGTCTGATTGACATTTGTATTTTAATAAAATAAAAATAAATGGAAAAAAATAAAAAAAATAATAAAATAAAACAAAACAAGGCAGTGTGCCTTTGGTATTCATAGGGAATTGGTGCCAGGACTGCACAGATACCAAAATCTGCAAATGCTCAAGTCTTGATGTAGAATTTATATGGATCCCACATACATCCTCCCACATCCTTTAAATCATCTCTAGGTTATTTATAATACTAAGTACTGATCACTGTAAGTAATGCAAAAATCCTGTATCATATACTGATTAGGGAATAATAACAAGGAAAGAGTTCTGTGTACATCCAATAAAAACATATGGTTGCCCAAATATTTTCAACCCACGGCTGCAGAACCTACGCATGGACACATAGGATCATCTGCACGTGGTTAATGGTCATTAATGTAACGAAGTGGTGACCAGTGATAGTAACTGACCATCTAACTTACTGTCAATAGGACATTACTGAGGGTGATGCAGGGCTCTACAGTTAAATGCTCAAGCTGAGCAGGTATGACTGGAATCCTCCAAGGCAAAGTCTACATTGGCAACTGAAGCTCTCAGTCTACACTACACACTGACACGCTTGGTGCCTCTGTTACAACTTACCTTTTGTATATGACCTAATCTACGTAACAGATATTAGGTTAGATTAACTCCAAAGACTTTGACAAGCAAGAGAAACAAATTTCAATCCCCACTGACATTTAGTAGCCTATTCTGGCATTCCTTCTTTCTCTAAAATTATAGATTCTTTCTATCATGAAAAAATTCAGGTATAACCCTCACTGAATATCCTACGCACTGTCCTAGGTGCTCCAGATACAAAGATGAGTAAGACATAGTTTGTGCTCTCATGGAATCTCTCTTAGAATTTGCACAAATTCTGACACTGAGCCTTTTTTTTTTTTTTTTTGGCAGAACTGGGGATTGAACTCAGACCCTTGCTCTTGCCAGGGAAGTGCTTATTCTACTGAGCCATCTGTCTGTTCCTGTCCCCCTTTTTTTCTTTTGGCATTGACACTGAACTTAAGAACAAGTTATCTAATTAAAGGCAAATTGGGCTTTTCAAAATGATCACAAAGATTTATCTTTCACAGCACATTACTGTATTTGTCAAACTTGGGACTCACTGACAATTTAAAGGGAAAAAGTTGAGAAATTTAAAGCTCTGGTTTGAAGATGCTCTAAGTACATTAGGATTCAAATGGTAGTGACAAAGGATACACTGGGAAATGGATTTACAAATAAGTGCTGTACCCTACAGCCTCAAATGAGAAATAGACCTAAAACAAAACTAGGTTCATTTGCACTGAAGGCCAAGGCAATTTACCACATTCAACAGTTCTCTTAAGAGATTCTGAAAACATGCTGGAAGGTGACATCAATCTATAAAGGCTGTGGGCAACAACACATGGCACTTAATCAAAAGAAAATTGAAATTTCAGCTCTTCAGCCTCACTGACCATGTATCATGCCTACATATGCTGATGGCTAACACATGGGATTGCTAATGAACAGATTAAGAATATTTTAGTCATTCTAGAGTCTTCTTGGACAGAGCTGATCACAGTAAGAAATTTACTCTCTTTTTTTTTTTTTTTCAACATATTTGGTTGTTATAGGATCTCACTACATAGCTCAGACTCATAGTGATCCTCTTGTTTTCAGCCTCCCCAGTTCTGGGATTACAGGCATATGTATGCCACTACACTTAAGACTCTATGGCTGGCTCAGCTTGCTCTGGGTGTGAGCGGGCACAGCGTGGGGTGCTGGGGATCCAACTGTGATCCATGCGCTTGCCTAAGCTTGCCTAAGCAGGCACTTTACTTTGCTGAGCTATCTTGCTAGCCCAGAAATTTACTTTACATGCATACCAATACTGAAGTATTCACAAAGATAACCTTAGGTTAAGTCATCTCTAGGGGACCAATTGGGCCAAAGAACTTTGTTTCATTTTGCAAGGTGTTTTGCAAAATTATTTTTAGATTCCTTCTAAAAAGAAGTGGAAAATTGCTTGATAACAATTGCATTTTGCCCTGGATTCCCTGCCTAAGTACAGGAATTAGCATATACTTTAGTTGGTTAAATGCATGTTAGCACAAACATGTATTTAACTTAGTCTGATCTGCAAGCAGTAATTTGCTTCCAAAATAGGTTCGTCTAGAGAAATTTTTAGTAACTGTTTTAGTAATCTTGCCGTTAAAAGAACTGTGAGTCTAAATGTCAGGTCTAGCACTTTCTTGCTGTGGGAGTTGTAGTCATCCTCTCTGAACTTGCTTCCCCACAAGACAAGTGGGGAGAAGGATCCCCACTCTCTCTTCCGCCCCCACCAGCCTCCACCACGGGTGCCTGGGTCCCAGGCTTCCTCACTGGCTGCTCTCCCACACACCACCTGTTTCAGCCTCCAGGACCACACGCAAATGCCACTTCCTCCAAGGATGAGTCAGATTCCTGTTCGATGCACTCATAGGACTTTGCACCACTCATAGCACACTCTCGGTGGGTGATACAGATGTGTCAGTTACTGCCTGTCTTTTTCTAACAGGTCATCATCTCAGTGGGAACAGGGAGGGTTTTCCTATTTGCTTGACGTATTTCTCCAGCTTCTAGCAAAGTGCCCAGCACACTCTGGGTATTAAATGATACTTAGTTGAACACAAACATCTTATATCAACATGGCAAATACAATATATTCCTGAAAATGTCTGACATACATTAGTATCATGTGCTTAGGGTATCAGGGCTTATAAGAAAAAACCTTGTTAGAAGCAGACAACTCAAAATCTGGAAAACTTGATAACAAGAGAGCTCCAGGCACAATTCACCCTTAGGACAACAATGTGGACAGCCCAGGCAGATGCTGAAAGAGACAGGAAGCTGCTTTCTGGCAGTGTTAGACATGAAGAAGACAACACAGAGCAAATACCGGCTTAAGGGCACTGACCAAGTGGGGAGAGGTGGAGTCTGGAAAGAGCCAGAGTGATGCAGGATGGTGCTCTCGAGGGGCTTTCAGGGAAGGGCACTCAATCTAATGATCTTTGTGGGCAGCAGAAATAGCTTCTACTTTTTTAACAGCTGATCTGAGGGTGTCTTTATTGGCTGAAAACTGTAATCTCTTCCTACTCTCCTGCCTCCCTTGCCTAGAAAAAACTGTGTTTGATCCAGCACAACTTCCATATTATGCAGCTGATATAACTTCTCAGCATCTCACTATTATTATCACAGAACACAGCAGGATAGACTTTATTGAAGACTGTTATATAGTTCTTCCCACCTTCTTTTGTTCTAACCCTAAAAAGGTATCCTACTTATAGATATTGATGCATAGGTTGGATAGTACAGTTTCTTGGACCCATTCCTGACCAGTCCATCACTGAGATTATTTTCAGCTTATGAGGAAGATGCATTTGGGTAGGTTTGTGTCTGCTGAAACAAATGACAGAATGTTGAGAAAAGGTATACAGATTCATTATACGCACAGAATCAGATAAAGCCTGAGACTCAAAGAAGAGAAGATGCTTGAGGTTATTACTGTTCTTTACTTAAAAATTACGATCTGTTTATGATGCCTGATAATCATCTCATTACTCTCCAGGGTGTGGGACATACACATCTTAATCATTTTTACTTCCGCTTCCCTCCTCACTCTCCCCTCCCCACCCCGCTGACCCTCTTCCCATCTCCATGGGGTCTACCTCCATGCTTCCTATCATGTAACTTTTATTTTGCTCTTTACATTATTCACAGTGTGGGTTTCTTATATAAAAGAAGCCATGTGATATTCAATCTTCTATGTCTGATTTATTTCACTTAGTATTATAGACTCAGGGTGCAAGTGTTTTCCTACAAATGAATCAAATTTGTCTTTCTTTATGGCTTTCTTTATAGTACTTCATTGTGTATATACATTTTCCTTATTCATTCATCTGTTCATGGGCTATAACTGTTGATACATTGTGTTAACTTCAGAAGCTTAGAATTTTAAGTGACTCAATAGGGGGGGCAGGGTCCTTTGTAAACATCCTGAGCCTGTGCAAGAGGGGGATCTGAGATGGTATAAGTACTTCACCTACCCTAATGCACATAGCCTGCTTGCAAAATAAGGGAAGAAAAAAGGCTTCCTCGCCTCCTTCTTGCTCTTGCTGCTTCTGCTGTTTTCAGCCACCATGAACTGGTGCCACCCTGCCTTGGAAGCAGCTGATCATGGACTGAAACCTCCACAAGTGTGAGCTAAGAAAAACTTTCCTTCTTTAATTTTGGGCTGAGAAGTACTGAGCAGTAGTATCAGGCATTTTGTTTCAGCAGTGAGAGATAAGTAACCAACACATGGGCCTACAGACACTCCAAGATTTAGCTAATCTGAGTTGGGTTCTCACAAACACAGCTGCATAATATGGCATCTTTAATGCTTTCAGAAAGGTATCTAAAGATGTATAGAAGCTGAAGCTTAAGGACCTTCTTCATAGGAGAAAGGGAAGCAGGAGCTGTAGGCAATTTTAGAGCAATGACAGCTGCTTTGAGAAGGGGTGAATGGGCCTGAAGAACAAACCTTGGCCTGTGACAAAGTTTGCTGGGGCTCTGAGTGTGCTGTCAACTCTAGTCTTGCTTCCATAAATCAATCCCCTGGAAGGCTAAAATTCTCTAGCCTTTAGGAAAGAAGGGGGACTTCAAAGAAAACCCCTTCATGCACTTTGGGAAGGAAAGGAAGGCAAGAGACCAGGATGGGGTGGTCAGACAGATTCTCCTCTAGTTCAAGGTATTCGGCATTCCAAGGCATCCTATTTTGAGATGTCATTTCCTGAGCCCCGGTTTTTAAACACACCATGCTCATAATTTAAACTAGGAACGGCTGTGTACCCATTAGCTATATAAATTAGCATATTTTCAACAGAGGTCATCTGCCAGGAGCCAGCCCAGCTCCTCTACACATCCTCCTCATTCAGTTCCAACACTCAGTGCTCACACCAAGAGCTTTGAAGTGGATTCTATTCTTAGGTCCCTCTCACAGCGAGGTCATCTGTTTTCAAGGCCATGTGCTCAACCATTTTACAATAACAGAAAACATGACTAATTAAACACAAGCACAAAACAATCAAAGTTGGCAGTTATAGGTCAGCCATCCACGTGGAGCACAGGTGTTTGAATACAAGGGCCCAGCAACCTTTCCCAAAAATGCCCTGGTCTCTCAAGTCAGCCTACTTCTCCCACCCTCAGTTCTACATACTCCCCTGTACCATGCGCATCTGGGAACACCCCACCCCCACCCCACGTACATCCTGACGGAGAACCGCTAGAGTGCACGGGGTGCAGATCCACCCATCCCAGCAGCCAGGGGCTCTGGGTGCCTGCTTTGCTTCCATCCTGCTTTTACAGCACCCCAGAATCTCCCAACACAGCTCAAATCCCAGGAATAGAAATGAAGGGCAGTAACAGCCTCAGAATTCTTGACCCAGGCCCATCCCCAAAACACTGCCTGAGCAACCTGTACAGACATTCTGAATAGCTTAAGGGATTCCCATGCACCTTCTTCATAGGAACTGATGTTTTTATATTGGTTTCTCTGGGACAGGGATAGCCACTTCCTTGTAAATATTCTGCCGACCTCTCTCAAAGTGCAGTCACACTTATAAACCCACAGCTCAATCTGAGAAAATTACCAATGCCTAAGTCAAACAGACAATGGGAGTGTACCCGGCAGCAGAGGAGGGCTCTGGGAATTTACCTGTATAAACTGATGGTTGGTTCAACTGCCAGCATCACAAAAGGCGCTGCTATGTAAGAGACGGCCAGCTGAGTAGCAGCCCATGTCACCATGTCATAAACAGCCTTGAGAGCTTTGGAAGAATGGAAGTACTGTCTGCAGTTGTTCCTCACCTGCAAACCAAGGAAGGGGTGGGCAGGGAGGAGAGAGTAAGAAATAAGGCGACCTTCCCGCTGTGCTTGCACGTGGGACACCTCCAGAGCACAGGCTTCAGAGATGAGCCTGCCGTCTGCGTCCGATTGCCAGATAAAAACACCAAATGCCTTTCTTACGAAAAAAAATACATATTTGCTGCAAAAAAAAAATGTTTTTAAAACAACTAAGCAATTTTTTTCTTCTGAACATCTCCCAAAGGAAAATACTGTTTAAAACTTGGCCAGTTGCCCTCAGCACTTCTTCTATTTATATGTATCCACATTTATATTCCTAATGGCACCAATGGATTTTTTTTAGCCCGCCCTTTCATTTAGTAATATATCATGAACTTTTTTTCATGTCAGAAAATATTAACCTCCATTACAATTCTAGGTGAATTATGGAAAAGGTACCTTATTTTCCCACCCAATGTTTTGCTGTTATAAACAATTCTTTGATGTATTCCCCTGTAAATAAATTTCTATTCTGCTTCCTAATTATTTCTTTTGGATCATGATAATACAAATAACATTACTATTACTAATAATAAAAGCAGCTACATGTTTATATCTGCCAAGCTGGGCCAATATTTAATATGCGTCAAGAATTCAGCATGTAAGCACGATATTGCAATTTTAAATTACAGTTTTCTAGGTAAAGAGATTGAGTCTCAGGCAAAGAGACAATTCTTTGAACTGGAAAATGGTAAGTCAAGGGATATATTCCTTTTTAGGTCTTTTGACACTGGTACCTAGACTTGCCTCCAGAAAGACACTTTAATTCCACATATAAGACTCAAAAATAATACTGGAAACAAGGACTGGCTCCCAGGCACTTGTGATTGCCTGCATCTAGACGTCTCCGCCAAAGCCTCATGTGTTCACATGTGGGGCTTTGCAGAAGCGGCTGGATCTAGGATGTGTAAATACAGACAAGGGTGTGCAACAACTGAGTTACTGATTGGATTAACACAGTTCTCCCTGTAGCTGGATGAATTTACTGTAGCTAAAATTCCCACCCTGGGCTGTGAGTGGCACCAACCAGGAGGCTTTCAGCCTGGACGGAATACAGATTAGAAAGGGAGACTGCTGCCACTTCCTGCTTTCTGCCCCAAGCTGTTTCTCCTCTGCCATGCCTTTCTGCCACAGCTTCCCGCCTTGGGACCAGCCAACTATGGACTGAAACCTCTACAAGCTATGATCTAAATATAGATGTTTCCCTGTTTAACCTGTGGGTATCAAGTATTTTGTCCCAGTGATGAGAAAAGTAACTAAAATAGTTAAGCCCCAAACTAGGAAAGGATTCTGTGCCCAGGGCTACCTACTGAGCTATGGACCCCTCTCCTTGGCTTTAAGTTCTTGAAGTATAAACAGTAAAGCCATATTAATACACTGAGCCGTAAAAGGCTCAAGTCAACAACTCTGACATTGCTAGTCTTACAGAAAGCCCACTGTTATTATGGACTACTGGACTATATTAGAATATTTTGCTGAATTCATGTATGTACAATATTTAAATGACAATGGAATACCCACCTCTGACAAAACTAAACAAAAAAGGGGATTCAAATGAATGACCATTTTGTGTCTGTATATTCAAAACAGGATAGACATATAGCTACATTTTCTCAATTCAATGAATACAAAGATTTGTTCTAATAGTGTTTGTGGATAGGATATCATGTCTGCATCTTGTACAATGAATAACCACTCAGAAACAATATGCAATGTACTAATTATTGAAACTATCCTACCAATCGGTTTTAAAACTGACTCATTGCCATTTGTTGCTCAATAAAATCATTTTTAAAAAGTTCTTGAAAACAGAGAGCAGGGGTCCATCCCTCAGGAACATGGACATCAGGTATGAGATTTTATTAAATAGGGACCAAAGATTTCATTGCTTTTGAGTTCATTCTTCTAAAAAATAAATGAAAGCCTTGATCTATCAACCCTCTATTCTCCATGTAACTTCCTTATATAAAATATTTTCGAGCTCTCCAAAAGAAAAGATATACATGGAACAAAGCCTATATGCCAGAGTTGGAGACCATGATCTAAAGATATTTTAAGGAATAATATTCTGAATATATTAACAAGAAAAACTCTGACCTTTATTTCAGAATTTTTTCAGGCCATCTGTT
Organism: Ctenomys sociabilis; assembly: GCA_004027165.1. Classification (NCBI taxonomy): domain Eukaryota; kingdom Metazoa; phylum Chordata; class Mammalia; order Rodentia; family Ctenomyidae; genus Ctenomys; species Ctenomys sociabilis. Next base: position 8,194 of record PVKA01007334.1, read on the forward strand.
CTTTAGTTTTCTTTTATAATCTGAGTAGTTATATCAATGAGAGAGAAGAAAATGTCTTCCCTCTTTTCTATGTACAAATGTGCAAAACAAGCATTTAATTTTAGAAGTTTAAATCAGTACTGATAGCAATCAGTTATCCATCTTGTTCACACATACATTCTGACAGACTTTACTGAAATAGAAATTCCTCAGGGGAAGGAAACATGTTCATTGTGGTAGCCGAGTACCTATAGCACTGACTGGCACAAGGCAGAGTTCTTGAAATATTTGTAGAATAAATTTAAGCAGGAGTGAATAGCTATTCCAGAGTTCCTAAATTCGCATTGAAAATATAGTTCCTCAAATGTCATTAAAACCTCTTGGCATTTCAAATAAAGCCATAATCAAAGATCAAAATTAAATCAAATATAGAGTGTATTTGACAATGAAGGCACTCTGAATTACAATCACTTCTGTACGTGTCTGTCTTCAAAGAAGACAGTCACATTTTTCATTTCTTTATTATCTTGCTTTACAACAAGCAAAATGCAGGAAAAATCTAAAACAAACGAAAGGCTCTTAAAAAACCCTGAAGAACCAAAGTCATGGGATTCAGCCAGCATGTCATACTCACTGAGTTGGATCAGATAGGAGAACACAAGAGGTCAAATCACTTTCCACGAGACACAGCTCCTACAGCTGCCACTTCAACGATATGCATGACTTTGTGAGTTATTTAAGATGATGAAATGAGAAATTAAGCATAGTACAGACAAAGTGCACTCCTACAGAGCCAACACTGTTTGTCATTATCACCTGCAACTAGTCAGCTGTGTATATTTATAACCTGTAATCCATAACCTGTAATAATGCGCTGATTTCTAAAGGTAATGGATATTGCTCCTAAAATTCATCTTGTTTCACAAATACCCTCTGTAAGCAATATGAAGATAATATCATCAGTTTCACAATGTCCATAATGTGAGTTCCTACATATGGAAATATGTCTCTAATGGGAAGGCTTCCACATGTTGTCTGATTTTTCAAATTATTATTCCGACTGTTGCTCCCACCCCCAACTCTTGCGAGGACCTAACAGAGATATACAAGCATCAGACTATTACAGAGAAGCCTACACCCAAAGAAAGCTTACCACTCGAGCCGCTAATGTGACAAGGACTCCAGTTAAGAAGGTGAAATAGTACCCAGGGTAGACACCATGCCACAGAGCAGACAGGACGAAGGTTAGCACCGTAGGGTACCATAGAACCCGCTCATAGCAGACACTGCGAAGAGAGAAGAACAACAAACTTCAGGTAAAACACACCAGAACTTCAGCTACACCTGTTTCCCTTTGGATATTCCAGAGGCGCAGAAATCATCGAGCCTATCACTGATGGAGTGTCTGCCGAGCCCTCCTGAAGGACTTGCAGTAAAATGCAGGAACCTGCCTTGCTTTTATTTCCTTAGGACTAGCAGACACGCAATCGTTTTAGGAAACTTCAGCTCAGTCTTTTCAGAAAATGTTACAAATGTATGTAACATTTGTAATGTACATGTATGTTTCTAGGTATAATTATGCATAATTTGCATTTAATTTTAGTAATCAGTTATCCATCGTATTCATATACAGATTCTGACAAGTTTCTCTACCTAAAATAGAAATTCCTCAGGGGAAGGAAGCTTGTTGATTGCAGTAGCCCGGGACCTACAGCACCGATTGGCACAGGGTAGTTCTTGAAAATATTTGCAGAATAAATAAATTTAAGCAGGAGTAAATAGCTCCCCATTTGTAACAAAATGTTACAGATTTTTAACTTCTGGACCCCACCACGCTACACTTGATAAAGATCTGAATGATTGCTTTTTGAAAACCTCTGGTAGCAAGACTTCCAGCATGACAGAAGCTAATTCTGCCAATGGTCTAATCCACTAGCGATACTTAAGTAAGTGTCATTGGTACTTAGCATTTTGGGATGGGGATAAGGATCTGTGGGAATGGACATCTCCACAGAGTGTTTCTATCTGTCTTGGCAGTGGCTTCAGCCCACAGTCCATGTACCAATCATACAACCTGTCCAGGTCTCACAGGGCCCATCAGCTGTCATTCCAGGAATTTGCCTTCAAAGATAATTAAGTTTTGAGTTTCTTACTTTAAATGCTTGGGACAAGAACTGTTTGGGGGGACTAGGGAGATAGCTCAGTGGTCTAAGCACCTGCCTGGCAAGCACAAGGACCAAAGTTCGATCTCAGGTACCACATATATTGTGCTGCCATGCTGGCCATTGGAACTAGGTGTGGTGGCACACACCTGTAATTGCAGCACTGGGGAGGCTGAGACAGGAGGATCACTTCAAGTCTGAACTGTGCAGCAAGACCATGTACTAAATACATAATTTATTTTTTATTAATTTTATTGAGAAACAAATAGCAATGAAACAGTTTCAAAACCAACTGGGACAGTTACAATAATTAATACAATGTATATTGTTGTCTTCATAGTAGTTATTCATAGTACAAGCTGCAGACATTATATCTTGTTCAAACACTATTAGTAAAAATCTTTCTTCTCATTGAATTAAGAGAAAGTAGCTATACATCTATCCTAACTATTTTGCATATACAGGTACAGAATGGTCCTTGATTTATATCCCCTTTTCTTTTTTTTTTTTTCATTTATTTTTATCAGAGATAGGTATATTCCACTGGCATTTAGATACAGTCTAGTAGTCCATAATAGTAGTGGGTTACCCGCAGGACTGGCAATGTCAGAAGTTGTTGACTTGAGCCTTTTATAGCTCAGCATATTAATATGACTTTACTTTTTATACCTCATTATTATGCTTTGCTGCTGCATAGTTAAGACCAAGATAAAGTAAGACCTATATAACAAGAAATGTGACTTTTGCATCTGCCAAGGTCAGTCAAAGTCCCTCAGGATATACCCTGAAACCCTGTACTGCAGTTTGTAAATCCTTTGTCAGTGTCAGCCACGTGGATGAGTCATGGCCATCGCTTGACCAATTTGCTCTCTGTGAAAGCCTGAGAGAGTGTCTTCTCTCCATGTGACTCTCCTTAGGCACACTGTACCTCATCAATCACTTCCTTCTGTGGCCCCATCATCTCCTTGATCAGAAAACTTGGGACATCACTGAGTTACATGGTGTTACAGTACAGGTTCGCCTATGTCCTGAGTCCTCTCTGAACTTGAAAGGCTAGGGCCAAAATGCTGGCTGTCCTTGCAGCCCTTTACTTTCTTCAATTTTTGGTCTGCAAACTTAAGTTGTTAACCCTCCAGAAGAGAAGTTTAATGATATTATTACCCTAAAACATAGGCAGTTGAGCTTAACCTCACTATCTGTCTGAATATCAAACATTTTAGACATAGCATGGAACAGGTATTTTCCATAAAATATTGCTATGTTAAACTTTAAATCTAAATAAATAAATTCTAAAGGAAAAAAAGCAATGCTATTTAGACCAAAATACAAAAACTACATGTTCAGATCAACGTATGAGAAACACCAGATGAGCATCCTCAGGACCACTCCTGCCTCTCCCTCTGAACCAGGGATTTCACCTCTGAACAATGCTTCTGCTCTCAGGCAGCAGGACCTGCTTTACCACTGAAGGTTTGGACACTTTCTCTCCCATCGTTGCGATCAGCCCATTCACCAGCACAGCTTGCTGGCCTTGCAGATAGCAGAGTACTAGTTCCCTAAGAAGAGGTGGCTGTAGTTTGCTACATGAGAGAAAGCAAAGGACAGAGAAGCATCTGAACAAATCAAGCACACACATGTGGAGCACCAGAAAGCTACAATGCAAGACATGAACACGGCATCTTCAGTGAGTTCACTTGACTGACCTTCCCAACAGCTGAGCCATGACTCCTTTAGGCAGCAGGCAGCCTGGCATGGCGATCAGGTGCCTCCTACTGGACATAAAGCACTTTGACTCATGTTTATCACTCAAGCTGTGTGACTCTGGGGAAATTATATAGCCCCTCTGTGTTTTACTTTCATCATCTATAAAGCAGACAGAAAGTTTCCTGACATCCCATGAACTCGACAGGAGACAAAATATATGGCACGGGCACACAGTGATAGCATGTTCACTATAAATCTCACGTAAACATGTCCCAGGACTGAAGTACTGATGTTGTTTTTGTTTTCCTTACCATTTTAGCCATGCCGCTGTCTGAATATTCCAGTTTTCTAAGTATATCTTGAGACTTGTGGCAGTCTACAAAGAAGAAAATAATAGCCACCATTAGCTTAAAAACAAACACCCTAAGGGATGGAAAGCCTTCCCCAGAAGCTCCTCGGTGGCCGATCCCACATGTCATTTCACAAGCTGACACGGAAAAAGTAAAATCAGCTGTGCCATCACACAGCGACATTTTCCGTGCTTACGAGACCTCCCTTGCATCTCCAACTTGGCCTGCAGCATGCCCGCTGCTCTCCGAATTTATTTTCAAATTACAGGAAAGATAAAGGAGTGTTTCTGTGGGTTTCCCTTCCATTCTGATTTTTTAAAACTAAACACTCTAAAAGGGGACATGCCACAGGGAAAGTTCAATTGAGCAAATTTAGTGCCTCTACGGAGACAGTTTAAATGTGTTTGTCAGCTTTGCACTACGTGGCCAAGTACAAACTAGGTCAGGCTTGTGCAGTTAATTCTATAAATAGCTACACACAGGTTCAATTGCTTCCAATTGTGTCTGGAATAGAGATTGTATGCATGAAGAGATACTAATACAGAAGAGCAAACAAATATCACCCAACTCGCAAAGGTTAAGTCCATCCACCACAGAAAAAGAAACATTCCCAAATAAATGGACTTTCTCATTCTCAAAAATAAGTTTTGTCAGAGGCGCAATAGGAGTGAAGCAAACATGAGGACCACAACTACTAAAGAAAGACGCGTGAAAATGCCGCTTTCTGTTTTAAGTTTCTTCAACCATAAGAAAATCTTGTACAGGCCTCATACTGCCCTAATGTAATGCATTTGGAAGGGAAAGAGAAGTAGCAAGAAGGGGGAGGGGGACGGAGGAAAACAGATTTTTTAACTTCAAGGTATTATTTCAAAGCCTTAAACAGTTCTGGTTTTTTGTGTTTTTTTTTTTTTTTTTTTTTTTTTTTTTGAGATAGGGTCTTCCTATACAGTTTGGGCTGATCTTTTGAACTCACTGTGTAATCCAGGCTGGCCTCAAACTCCTGCTCCAGCTTCTGGAGTGCTGGGATTATAGACATGCACCACCTCACCCCCCTACAGTTTGTTTAGCTGTGTTCCTATAGTTAATAAAATGCTACAGAGGATCTACAGGCTCTTGTGGGCAGAATAAGCATAGCATCAAGTTACCTTAAGTAAAACAGACTTCCTTATTTTCTCAGCTCCTTATCCTATATCAAATAAAATGCAAGCTCACCTTTATCCTTCTGCTTTTCTTATAAGAAATACCTAACTTAATAACTTGGCCCTTCACCCTGAGCACCTGCCTGGAACAGGAGAAATCTGTCTTTTGATGCACAGCTGGGATACACTAGTGGGCAGCCAGCAGTCGAGGGAGCCCCTCCCAAGGACTTTTACCCACAGAGCTCCAAGGCAGCCAGGAGGGCACCCAACTTTGGAGAGCAAAAAACTGTAGTGGGCAAAGGAACAAAAGCCATTAAGATATGCAGACTCTCTGACATCATCTATACAGGAAAGAGACTCTTATGAATGATCTATACTGCCTTTTCAAAAATTGGGGACGATATTCAAAAGGCTGGAATTTGTCCAGTAAGACGTGGGTTTCTGTGACAGGGCACTGCTTCTTGCCTCTCCCATGGAAACCAACAGGCAAAGCACAATTATTCATTCAGAACAAATTCCAGGGACAGGGAGATAGCTCAGCAGCATAAGCACCTGCCTGGAAAGTGCAAGGTCCCATGTTCAATTCCTGGTACTGCATGCTGTGTCAGCATAGTGAAACACTATATCAAAAAAATAAATAAATAAAAATAAAAAGAGAATCAATTCTAGATTTTGGGCCATGTTCTTCACATAACATTTTTAAGGCCTTCTGCCCACAAGAGGCCCTAGATCCTCTAAAACTATACAAAAATGACTATTTTGCTCATAGTGGGCCCCAACTTATATAAGTGATATTTGTCAAATCTGATGAACTTTCATTCATCAGATAGCACTATGAATTTTAAGGTGAACACAGGACACAGCATGGCAAGGTAACAGGTGCTTCTGCTTCCTCCTCCTTATTTGGCTTTTGAAATAACAATGACTCCTTGCAAAGAGGAAGAGGAAGAAGAGAAGGAGGAGAAAAAAATGCAATCCAACCTATAAATCCCACTGTTATGGTTTATGTCTAGTTGTCCCCCCAAAGCCTCATGTAGTCATGGGTGGGGACTTCTAGAGTTTGTGATTAACTCATGATCCACTGGGATTATGTGTGATCCAAGACTGGGATTATGTGTCTTAGTACAGCTAGGATTATGCGTGTGAGTACTTCCCCCAGCCTGGGGCAGAGAACCTGAATATAACATAAGAGAGAGAGACAGACTGTCTTTAGCCATTGCTCTTTGTTGCACTGTTGTTGTTCCGCCACCAGGAACTGCTACTCTCTGCCATGTGCCGTTCTTCCTGGGAACCAGCCAAGTATGGACTGAAACCCGCAGTAACTGTGAGCTAAATAAATCTTTCCTTCCTTCATTTTGGGTGTTGGGTATTTTGTCCCAGCAACAAGAGAAGAGTAACCAAGATACCCACCAAGTATTGTTAAGATCACCTTTGCCACAGGTGTCCAAATTCAGAAAGCCTCAGGCAGGGGAGGTGGCATCTCCTGGATCCTTCTGGCCTAATTTCCACCAACCCCACCCCAACCTCCATGGTTAAAAGGTGCTGGCTCTACACATGCTTTGCTTCCTATGCTACCTGCTTCTGTCAGCTCTCCAAAGACACTGTGTCTGCCCTGGGGAGGTAGAAAACCCAAACCAAGAGCAAAGATGGGTCATCTGGCCAGAGAGCCAGCACCTTTGTGTTCTTCCCATCCAACTGCAAGGACAGAAGGCTCTATGGCCAGGCTTTCCTGCCCACCCAGGGCCAAGAAAGCAAAAAGACAAAGAATGACGTAGCCTTCCATGTCTGACAGTGAAGACATACAGACAATTATGGTCCAAGAATAAAAACAGAGGAAGAGAAAAACCACACCGATTTAGTGGCCTGAAAAAATTGTTCATAATAATTTTTCTTAAAAGCAAATAGATTATAACTTTTTCTAAAGGAACCAGAGAAAATACTTGACTCTTCAAATCCAAATACAGGAGCTTCCAATCTGTGTTCTTTACCGAAATAAATGTGGACAAGAGAAAATGATATTTTCTCTTTCTTGGGCTGAAAGAGCAACAGTGTAAGCAACAAAAGATTTTCCTGTTTGTTTCTTTTTTTTTTTTTTCAGATTATTGGTGTCTTTCTTGAATGATTAAAAGTGTTAGGAAAGTAGGCATTTTGTTCTTAAAGAACAAAATGACCAGTAGGCAGTGAGGCCTGCCGTATCAGACAGCAGCTTTTCTTCCCTCAGGCGTCCTGGTGAAGAACTGCAGCAACACCTGAAATGCAACTCTGACCACACTCAGAGCAAACCATTCCCTTGATTCCCTATGGAAGTCTGATTCCAAAGCATTAGTCACTCACCTCAATTTTCCAGATGTTTAGGTTGGAAAGCAGATCCCAACAGAAATTTCCGTTCTTATCCACTCCACTGAACCCAAACCCAGCCGCATTATGGACTGCATCAGCTGTGGATTTCAAAACAATATATTATGACATAGGATGAAAGTCATGTTGCTGCTTTAAAAGATGCCAAAACTCTTCAACACTAAGAGATACGGGTAATCCCTCAGAAAAAGAACATAAATAATATTAAAGGTCCTGATAGCAATGTGAGCCAGAAAAGTATTTTTGGTGGTTCATGATCTTGATTTTCATTCATTTATTTCATAGCAATCAGTGAGAATCTGCTAAAAGGAAAGGTGCTAGATGTTTGTAGAATGCAAAAAGATGAAAATAGATGTGAACTGGAGAAGCTAAACAAAAAGGCAAGCAGCTTTTAGTCACTGAGTTCATAAGAGAGGAAACAAAACTATACCAAAGCTCAGAAGCCCAATGGCAAAAAACAAAGGACCCAATCAAGAGTCGTCACCACAGATGGCAGGGCATTAGCTAAGAAGAACCAGCCCTGGAAGAAGAAGGGGAGCTGATCTCCTAACATACCCACACAAGCTGCAGCAGCACACCAGAGCTGACCAAGCGCAGCTGAAAATAGTTTAAGATTCAAGGAACAGAACTGGGGCTGTGCACTTGGGCCCAGGGTGGGGGTGGGGGAACACATGGACACCATGACCAAGGCCATCCAATCCAAGTAGTCATTCTAAATGCTTCTGTTTCGAATATCTTTGCCTTCTTTCCTACCTACAGGAACACGCCCCCCTTTACGGCAACTATTTCACCTCTCATCAATTCCTACATGAACTGTCTTTGTAATCAAGTATTGATACAATGAACCCAATGCACTTATGATGAGCAAGAGGCTAATTTTTTTCTTTTCATTTATTTTATTTCAAATTGTGCCAGTAAATTTTCCTAAAGGAAATAATCAAACTAACTGAGTCATGTACAGAAAAGACTTAAGACCTGAAGGAGCTTTTTCGAGAACTATTTCCTGATTGTGAGTCCAAATCAAGATTGCCCTTGAAAGAGATATTCTAACAGCATGACCTGTTCTGGGCTCACAACGAGGCTCAGCAGACGTGGGTTGTTCATGACCTTGCTTTTTATTCACTCATTCCATCACACTTAAGAGGAGGAGGGGAGGGGAGAGGGAAGGCAGGAGGAGGAGGAGAAGAAATGACAAGAAGTCCTTCTGTCTTATCCTCCTAAGCGAACTGGACAGAAACTCAGCAGGAAGGAAAAAGAACAGCAAAATGAAAGTATGTGTGTACCTGAAGAAACTGAATGGCTTTACATGTGTGAAACCAATGGCAAAGTATAGAGATAAATGAACTGGAAGAAGCAGAGCCCTGGAGGCCCCTGGGGCAACTCAAGCAAGGACCGGACTTCTTGAGACCTGGCCAGCATCACCACCACTCCTAGGTTCATGCTTCCATCTCCAATTTCATTTCTGACCCACCTAGCCAGACCTAAAAGATCAGAACAACAGCGACTCTGAGTGGGGCCAGGAAGATAGTTCAGCAACTGACATGCCTACATGGCAAGCACAAGGTCCTGAGTTTGATCCCAGGTACAGAAAGAGAGAGGAGGGGAAGGAGAGGGGAAGAGAGGTCCAGCCAAATACCTCAGCAGATTAAAGCACCTGCAAGCAGGTGCAGGGGCCAGGGTTCAATCCCCAGGCCTTCCGGGGGCCAGCCCCACCCATGGGCCACACTGAGATGGCAATTAAAACTGGGCATGGTGGCATGCACCTGTAATCCCAGCCTCTTGGAAGGCTGAAAACAGGAGGATCACTACAAGTCTGATCTAGTTGTGAGACCCTGAACACCCATAGATCCTTCGCTAAAATACAAAAAAAGAAAGAAACAAAGATAGAAGAAAACCAAACCTTCACATGCATGCCTGCCTGTCTGTGTTTCAGTGTCCACCATTTTCCAGGACTCAACATCCTCTAGGCATTTCTCATTTAATCCTCAATGTCAAGAGGTTGGTAAGGGTGCGCTCGGCACCCACACCATGTAGATGTTCATGGGATGCATCTACTCCAAGAAAACTACTCCCTAAATAAAAAATGGATATAACAATAGCAGGTATTTGAGCCAGGCACGTTAGGCACACCTGTAACCCCCACAACTGAATGAAAGGACTGCAAATCTGAGCACAGCCTGACAAGTCAGCATTTAGCAAGACCCTGCCTCAAACTAAAAAGTAGATGGAGCTGGAGTTCTGTGCAAAGGCCCTGGTTCAGTCCCCAGTGCAGGCGGGAAGGAGCATCTGTTTGAAAGGGCTGTGCCAGCACAGAGCCTGAATCAAGGTGACACTCAACAAGTGTGGGTTTCCACTATTGTTATTGTTATTATTATTATTATTATCATTGCCTCCCTTAATTAGCCTATGAGGAAAACTGAAGCTAGAGGCATGGTAAACATTAAGATCAGTCTGGTGTGAACCATGCCAGAATCAGAATATTCCGATTCTGTGACCTGACAGCCACCCTGAAAGACAAACAGCAAATGACCCTCAGTACTGACCCCAGAACAATTGAACCCTTCACACAGCTCTGGAACTCGCACTTTGTTTTTGTACAGACCCGTTAGGTGATTCCAAGCTCCTAGTCCAAGCTTCCTTGCCTTGTATGTGAGTCTAAGCTATTACAGATAAATTCTGGAGACTCATATGCTGGAGTCTGTGATCCTTGAAACACAGCCTGGGCTACAGTTGCATTGCTCTAATTAGTACCAATTAGCAGCAGGGAAATAACTGGAGAATTAGATGGTAAATCCAAAGAAAATAGTTATATTATTTTAATATAAACAGTATCTAGAACTAGGCTAACAGAGTGTAGCTCAGCTGAGACGCACTGCAAGACCAAGTTTAAAGATTACATTTATAATCACGTGTAATTACTACATCAATTATATGTAAATGGCATCTCAAAGAGCTGGATAAAACAATTATTCGGTTAAGCAGTTTAAATATTCCCTGATATACTATTCATTGCTTCTTTACTCATATAATACAAAGGTTAATTTCAGACCAGCCCATGCAATCTAGACTGTAACAAACTTCCAATTGAGGCTATACAAATTAATGAAGCTTGTCTACCGAAGCAACTAAAGGAACATAAAAGAATACAGGGGTTGGAAAAGAGAATGAGGTCAGTCCACACAGAAAGGGTCACTTATTCATTCCAGACATCTGGGGAACCACCCACAAGGCAGACTGGTACAGCCCCCCGGTTCCTGTCACCAACCCCACCCAGGCCGCGAGTAAAACCCCATAACCCACCTCATGGCCGACTTTCCCTATGAGGCCAAGGAATGACCTTTCTTTCCTCATAAATCAGGAGCTGATTTTGTCCAGAGGCCAGCCCTTAAGCCTTAGAATGCAAAATATAAGGACAGGAAGGGTAGAAAAAAAGGAAAAGGAAGGTGAGGAAGAAAAAGGTAGTAAAAGGAGAAAGCTTCGTTCTCATCCCCCTCCCCCTCTGCTATACATACACACATGCATGCACAGAACATATAGGAAAACTAGTAACCATTTCATATTGAAAAACTTGCCATGTTCTACAAAGGCCTCCAATCATAGTAGATATAATAGGTACACATAATGCTTTACTACAAAAGAAGTGATAACTTTTAAATAATAAAACAGGGGCTGGGGAAATAGCTCAGTGGTCTAAGCACCTGCATGGCAAGCACAAGGGTTCCCTGGTATTGCATGCCGTGCGAGCCCCAGAATCCTGGGTGCACCATGCTGGCCACTGAAACTGGGCATGATGGTGTACAACTGCAATCCCAGTGCTGGGGAGGCTGAGACAGGAGGATCACTATGAGTCTGAGTGTGTAGCAAGACCCTGTACCAAATGAATAAATAAAAGATTAAAAAATAAATAGATAATAAAGCTACAGCAGAACCAAGGACATGAGCAAAGGAAACCTTTAATGCCTTCCTCACCCACCACTGTCTCTGCATTCCCACCACTGGGACAGCTCTAGTGACGGATCCCGTCTGTGTCTCCACACAGTGTCACTAGCTTGAGGCAGGGAAGGTGTCTTACCCAGCTTTGAATTCCTCCCACAAGGACTGATTTTAAAAATATAGTGTTCATTTAAATTTTAAAAATGGGTTAGAGTAAAAAACACAATACCATCCATCCCCATCAAAATCCTCCCCCTCCATTGGAACACACTTGTCCCATCATTTTGCCACTTCTTGAAGCAGTTCTTGAAGTCATCTCTCACAAGTGCCTTTACAAGGTCTGGTCAAAAGCACGGTGAGCAGTGCTGCTAGGTGCCAGCCGCCATGAAAGCAGGCTCCTGAAAACATTACGATGCATCCTCACCGGCCTTAACCTAGTGGATCTGGAAAGGGGCAACTTCCGGCTTCTGTCCAAGGTCAAAATCAGCATGAAAGGTATGCTTTGAATCAACTCTGGAAATCAAGGCAGCCAGGCTAGGACAAATGAAGACACTCCCATAAGAGGACCTCACAACTGCTTCAGAAGCGTCACAAGAACCATGGGATAAGTGTGTTCAAAGCAAGAAGATGTGTGTTGGAAGGATTTAATAGCAATATGTCTTTTACTGTCATTTTTAAAAAACGTAAACATTTGCTGTATTTCATACCTCTCAGTAAGTCTGATTCTCAACAAAATCTCTGGGAATCAAACTGAAAGTAACCAGAGTCCAGATGCCACACACTGGGAATTTTAGAACTGCTCTAAGCCAGGAATTTCTGGCCAAGTGTTATCAAAACACTGCTTTAGGCTGAGCTTTTGCATAAATGATCTGGTTCTTTAACATAACCTGGGCTGAGTCAGGCACAATGGCACACACCTAAAAGCCCAGAGTGCTTGAGAGGCTGAGGCAAGAAGATCACCTCGAATACAAGGCCAGGTTGGGCTACATAGTAAGTCCAAAGTGAGCCTGCGTTACATAGCAAGACCCTGCCTCAAAAAATAAAAATAAAAATAGAAAATCCATCCCAGGGAGGGATGGGAAATTACTGTCTAATGCATACAGAGTTTCTATATGGGGTGATAATATGGATTATGAGAGAAATTAATGCCATAGAATTATATATAATAAGACAGTTAAAAGTACATAGTTTGTTAATTACAGTAAAATATACTTCAAAAAGTAATTTTTTACCTGTAAATTTTACTTATAGCTTAAAACCTAAAATGAGCTAAAAGAGCAGCTTCAGTGAAGTGTGGTTTCCCCATTCACAAGGGGTTGGCTAAATATTAAGAATGGACTCTCAAAATCCATTTGATTTATGAAGACAAGTCATACTTATTGTGGCCTGTGTCTGGATGTTCCCCAAAAGCCTTGTACAGCCACAAGTGGGGCCTTTTCAGATATCTGAATCTAGAGTGTGTGCCTAGCTCATGGTACAATTCTAAGATAAAAGGGGCTAGGATTAACGGGGTGGGGAGGTGATCACAAAATCCGCCCACTGATTGGATAGGCAGAGCCCTAATCCTAATAGCCCAGGTATAATGTAAGGAACAGAGAGGGGCTTGTCTTCTTCCCTTTGTTGCTTTCCTTCAGTTCGCCTACCAAGAACTACCAAGCTATCCTGCCTTGGAGCCAGCTGATCAGAGACTAAAACCTCTACAAGCTGTGAGCTAAACAAATCTATCCTCCCTTAACTCTGAGCATCAGGAAGTTTGTGTTAGCAATGAGAAATTTAACTACACACCCAGCACCAGCTGAGATGTTAAACTTTCATTTCCAAAAGGACCCCAGAGTGAAACTGATACAGCTGGCACGCCTTATCAAAAAGCTCTGCCAGCCACAGTAGGTGCACAGACAGGTTTCCTGCTCACTTTAGAAAGCTTTAAAAGAACTCCACTCTAATATTATATGACAACAAAGAGATAAAAGCTTAATACTGACCAAGTTGCCACAGAGGAGGAAAAAAGGGGAGCGAAGTTGAACTTTCTAAGTTAAAAAATGAAAAGAACTTTATATTCACGTCCTTCTAAAGGGTAAACCTTAACCAACATTTTCTTAAAGAACCATAGGATGGTAAAATAAACTCAGTGTGCACCCTGTAGTACATACAGCACAGAAAAATCACAAGAAACCCTGATCACTCTGGAATTTTCACCTAGCTTTCAACTGCACTCAATGGCCACGTCTGGCACAAGAAGAAGCTTCATATTTCTGCAACTTTAACTGTACCAGGTTTAAATTACTTCCATGTTGGGTTTTCCTGCGATCACAGGTAACTGAGTTCATGGAGGGTGAAAAGAAGAAGGCTATTTTGGAAAGTATAAAACAAGACTGGCTCAACTGTCCCTGTTATTGATTGGATAATTCTTTTTTAAGTGATCCAAAATGTTTTGCCATTCAAAGCACAGCGCCTTATTCCTCACTCACTGAAGGCTACCGGAGCCAACTTACCTAATGTCCACGCGAAATAATACTTGGGCTTTGCAGCCTGCATGACCACATATAAATAGAAGAGCCGCGTCAGAAAGTCTGCTTTATGGACAAACCAGTCGTCAGCAAGGCAGGTGATGGGGAATGTCTTTGTCAATGTCAAAAACAACAGGAGAGACACCAAAGTGACGCACAGCTTCTGTATCACAGCTCTCTGGAAATGGGAGAAAATCAGTGTAACCACTCAGATGACTCAGTGACGCGGACACAGTGGCTGGGGACCAGGCACAGTAAGAACACTGTTGCTCTAACAGCAGTTAGAGCATTATCACAGGAAGGAGGAGCAGATATTCCTCCTCCTGACACAAAACTGTTGATGCCGATTAGGGGTGTGTGTTTAGAATCAGAATTTATGCTTGGGACTGAATTGTATGCAGAATGGATGCAAATTTCTTCAGCATACTCTACCAACAAAAGGTGAGATTGTTAACCTTGGCATATCCATTTCTCCAAACTCAGAAGCTACTAGCAGATTAGGAAAGCACGCTCTTAGGCATGGTGTCTCAGTGAGTCATGAAGGCCCCTCTCCTGTCCCTCTCTAAAACTGTTCCCCGAATTATATCAAAAATTCAATAATTATTTTCCTAGTTGATGACCATAGTACTAGAAGCCGACATAGTATCCTGTCCAACCACCATTAGTGCAAATCTTGCCTCTCATAGGATTATGTAGAAGCACAACATTATCTATCCCAACTGTACTGTCTATACACACACATCATGATTTTTTCTTTCTATACCCCTTCCTTTGTCTACACCTGTCAAAGGTGGGCACTCCATTGTCATTCAACTAACTTAGGTGCTTGAACTCGACAACACAATCCAACACAGTCCAGCATTCCACAACAATAGTGAGTTATTAAAGAAGTTGTCGACCATAGCCATTTACAGCTCAGCTTAATATTATGGCCCCGCGATGTATACTTCATTTTTATACTTTTCTGCTGGATGGTTAAGACCTAGACAGATCAAGACTTATATACCAACACATGAACTTTATATTTCTTACGTGGTCAGTGAAGTCCCCTCAGGGCTTATCTTGTAGTCCTGTACCTTATTCTGTAGATCCTTTGTCTGTGTCATCCATGTGGATGAGTCACGGCCAATGCTTGACCAATTTGCTCTCTGTGAGAGCTTGAGAGAAAGTTTTCTCTCTATGTGACTCTCCCCAGGCACACTATAGAACTTCAATCTCTTTCCTCTGTGGCTCCATAATCTCCTTGTTCTTAATTTACTGATAAGAGACATCTGCTATAATAATGTCTGTAAATATATCAGGTAGGCAACCTTGTACGATACCAAAACATTATGAAAACAGTTTGCAATGTATTAATTTATCGAATCTGTCTTGTTAAGGTGTCTTAAAACTGTCTGATTGATATTTGTACTTCAATAAAATAAAAAATAAATTTAAAAAAAAGAATGTGCACAGAAAATAAATAAATAAATAGATAAATAGATAAATAAATAAATAATAAAACTGTTCCCCGGCTCTGTTTCTCAGCCAGCTCACTGTCACTGCCTTTCTCCACCTTCCTGAGGTGCAGTTAGCCAGCCTTGCACTGAGCCTTAGGAGACAGTGAGCTCAATGAAACCTCTCCACCTTTAATCTGTGGTGTCAGGTAACACAAAAGGCAAGTGACTTCGTTTCCTGAAATATACAGAAGTGGCCAACATCACAGGGTGGCCACTTTCCATCAGAAAGAGCTAACTTTGCCTTCTACTTCTACAGCCAGCAGAGCACCAGAAATGGGCTTCAAGCAGCCAAGAGGACACAGGCTCAGGTACCAGGAACCCTGTGCAGGGGACTAAACACCTGAGCCACCACATGACCAAATGCCTGAGCCAGGTAGTGGAAAGCTTTCGCCTTCTAGGATAGCTCATACGTTCCGTCCTAGGGTTAAGAGGTGCTCTGTTTTTAAATTCCTCTGGATACAGTGACTGGGCTCAGCTTCTGTAACATTCCAGGAAATGTCATTCTACAGAGCTGTAACTTTCCCCTTTGTAAAAACAGACTTCTAGTTATAACATGGCATTACAGCATCCCCTTCTCAGAGGGTGAATGGAGGATTAAGTGAATGAATATTTACAAGGTACTGGAGATAGTTCCTGGCTCCCAGTTAAGTGCTCCACAAAAAGAAATTGCACTGCAAAGAATGTCAATACTGGCATTTTAAGCAAATGCTTAAAAACTGGGGGAAAAGTTACTCCCTAAACTTCGATCTTCTCCTTATGGTTTTTTCCTTTCTCTTTTTTCCACCTCAGTTTTCTAATTACAAAAATTATTAGTGAGAGTTAGGTCTGGCAGCAAAACCCCATTCTCTGGACCTCTGAGGAAACACCTGGCACTAAGCACTTACATTAGGAGAAGGCTCCGGCAAGCTGTGCAAACCTCTGTGCTTCCAGTTCACGCCCAGCAACTTCATGTGTATGTGTCTCCCTTCAATGAAGGCCACGTAGTCCTTGAAGTTGTTACAAGGACCAGCAATGATGCTCATGAAATTGAGAAGGTAGCTTAAATATTCCAAAAAAGAAGGCTTCACTCTGTGAAAATAAAGTTTAAAACCTGAAAACTTTTCAATCCTTGATTTTGTTCAGAGTACACAAACTGGATCATATACACAATAGTTATCTTGGTGGGTTACTACGCGTGATAAGGCCTTTCTCTGTTCTCTTCTCTAGAAAAATCACCTGCAGGCTCTTGTGGAAAGGAAAAATTAATGAAGCAGGTGGTCAGAGAAGACTGTGGGCTCCGCCCTCTAGCGGTGGTGTCGCTGTGCAGGCTGGGGGCTGGGAAGGACATACTCCGGCTCCAAAGTGCTCTTTTCTCTGCCCCCTTACTCATGTACCTCACATAATAAGGTAACAAATGTAAGGCAGGGTGAAACCTGAACTGTTAGCTGACTGGGATGCTTTGAAATGGGGAAACTCGCTCCTGATGGCCAAGATAAATACAAAACAAAGGAGGAGTGGATCCAAGTTCCACTGTGAAGAAGCCACAGCCCTACAGCAATACCTTGTCTGCTCGTCATCAGGCAGGAGGGCCTGCACAGGAAAGCAGAGTGGTGGTAGGGAAAAGCTCTCACAAGAACTGAGCAGCAGCAGCTGGGGAGATAGCTTAGCAGTCCAAGTGTCTACCTGCCCAGGGCAAGGACGCGGGTTGGATCCCTGTACCAATGCCACACTGGACCCCAAATGTTGGGCACATCGTGCAGGCCGCCTAAACTGGGTGCGGTGACAAACACCTATAATCCCTGCACTGGGGAGGCTGAGACAAGAGGATCACTACAAGTCGGAGCTTCATAATGGAGCCTTGTACCAAAAAAATAAATGATTTAAAAAATTAATCATTGGGAGCTTGCTGCAGTGGGTCAGAATTCTGGGAAAAGTTTCCAAAGGCACACTGTTAACCAACCACTGGGATTATGCCCGCTATTGCTTCTGCCCTATAATGCTGAGGGAAAGACTTGATTCCTTAAAATCTTCCAATGACGCCCCCTTCATTAAGGAAGTAACTGAGTCCCCCTTACTCATCCTGGTTGTCCCGTGGCACTGTCCTGCAGAAACCCCAGCAGGGCAGCCCCACCCTCCTTGTCTCACTGCTCAAGGCCTCCTTCAGCCCCAGAGTTGTGGTCTCATATGTGAAGATGTGTGCCCTTCCTTCCTCTCTAACACTGGCCCCCTTTCTAGTGAACCTCAACACCGGATAATGCCCGCTTCCAAGTTTCTCTTCTCTCCCAGCCTCATTTATGTCTCCTTCCATGCTGCCTATCTTCTTCCAGCCTTTGGCCTCTTAACATACTGACATGCATGAAAAATCAGCTATTTCCTGAGGGCCCCAGACACATGTTCAATAAAAATAATTCTGCAGTAGACTAAACAATTGATGAAGAAGACTCCTGTAGAACTAACAAAGTTTTAGATCCATTTACTTCCTGCCCCGACAGTGCAGCTTCTGGGAACCTGTCCTAGAAGCTAGACACAAACACATTTAAAATGATCCATCACTTACCATCTGTCAAAGCCAAAGACTGGAAGACAGTCCAAGAATCTATCAGTAACACATTAAATATATGATATCATATCCAAATAATGGCATTAACCTATAGCCATTACAAAAATACAAGAGAATCTCTAGACCCTGATATATAGTGGGCTGGAGCAAACTCACTTCACAGCAAGTCGGTGCTGCTCACCAGAGAGGTCTTCAGCCTTTCGACCCAGTCCTATGAAATGGAGAAAAAAATTACCAGTAAGATGTTGTAAGTGAAGTAAACAATCCTAAAAGACTAAATTCATTTGGGAAGCAAATTATTATTGCTTCATAAATCATAGAGAATCCCTCTTATTTTTTAAAAACACCCTGTGGGCTCTGGGCAAGGGCTCAAAGCAGAGCGTGAGCTTGGCATTCACAGGCGCCATGCCCTGTGGATGAGGGGCTGTGGAGGGACTGGATCAAAGTGCTACACAGAAGTCACAACCGTGCACACTACAGATCCCTAGGAAAAGGGGAGCTGAGCTTGAAGCTGCCTTCTGTTTACTGTGCAGGGCATGACACAGACCTTCCCTGTATCCTCCCCTCCCCTCCCCGCTCTAAGATTTCACCGCCATGCTGAGCAGTGGGGAGATCATGTGGAAAAAATGAGGACTTCCTCCTCCAAACACAAGAAAAGCGCCTGGTTGTTGTTGTTGTTTTTTTTTTTTTTTTTTTTTTTTTTTTTTTTTTTTTTTTTTTTTTTTTTTTTTTTTTTTTTTTTTTTTTTTTTTTTTTTTTTTTTTTTTTTTTTTTTTTTTTTTTTTTTTTTTTCTCTTTTTTCCTTTCTCTCTTCTTAATTTCTTATGACTTTTTTTTTCTTTTTCCAATTTGACATGCATGTATCTGGTACTCTAAACAACTAAGTTGAAGATAACTATGCAATAAAACAAATACTGTCAAATTAAAAAAAAAAGTAACCTTGAGTGCAGGAAAAGCACAAAAGAATTAACAGATATTCTTTACTTCTTCAAATTCATCTGCAGCAGACTGACTCCCAACCAGATGATACATGTGTGTCCCATAAAGTTTACTTATTAAGCTGGAGTCAGAGAAACTGAAACATTGCCTTACAAGCAATATAAGCCAGCCCAATGAGTAGTGACTGATTCTGGCCACCAACCACGGAAAATTCAAGAAAAGGTGGGGTGCTTCCAGAATCTCCCCATTCCTCCCACACACAGGACAAATAGAAAAAGGCAAATAAACATTTTGTTCCATATAAAGGATGCCCCAGAAAATATAGTACACTAAGAATATGTGAGGTAAAATTTGGCAGGGCACCATGGAACATCCCTGTAATCCCAATACTGAAAGTTTGGCCTCAGTCTGAACAACTTGGCTATTTATCAAAACCCTGCCTCAAAATAAATATAAAAAATACAAATATAAAAATATTGGAATATAGCTCAGTGGGTTAAGACTTGGGTTTAATCCCCGATATTGTCAAAAGAAAAGATTCTTTAAACAGGATATGGTTGAACATGCCTATAAGCCCAGATATTTGGGAGCCTGAAGGTCTCAGAAAATAGTACATACCCAGAAATGTTAGGGAGTAAAACAATTTAGCTACTGGTTTATTTCTGTAATGTTAATCTACAGCCACTTCCAAGCTGAATTTCAGTATGCACAACTCACCACCCACCTTGGATTCTTTGACAATGACACTTGCAAACCTCACATCCTGGGAAAACTTCTCAGTACTAAGTGAACCAGGATGGTTGGTTACTGGAGAAAGATTCCATCCTTGGTGTAAAATTATGGAGCTCTCTACAGAATGACTCAAGCATCAAGTATGAAGAAGGGACACCCTGGGTCAAATGAAATTTAATCAGCTCCCAAGCTTTAAGTAGAAATAAGAAAGCTAGCTATCAGAGATAAACCAGCACGGTGGTGCAGGCCTGTAATCCCTGCACTCAGGAGGCTGAGGCAGAAGGATTGTTGTGAGTTCAAGACCAGCCTGAACTACAAAGTGAGTTTAAGGCCAGCCTGAACTTCATAGTGAGACCCTGTCTCAAAAAGACAAAGAAAAAAAAAAAAAAAAGATAAACCTTCTCAATCTGTCCAAATATAAAGAAATTTCAATAGTCTGAAGCATTTTCCTGAGCAGTACAAATCCACAGAATATACTTTTACTAATTGAACCTGGCATTTCTTAAACTCATATTGAAAACCTCTGCTCAGCTGAAATAATCTTCTCTCCCCAGGAGCTTAGTTTTAACAGTGTAAATTAAATGTTCTGGCCATTTCTAGAAAGTGCATGGGTGGAAAAAAAAAAGTTTAGTTTTATACAAACAGAAAATTCTTCCTCGTCCCAGCTTCTCATAGGGTCAGGCGACTCTCATTAGATAATTTTCCAAGACAAAACACTCACATTAAAAAATGATTAAGCAGCCAATGCTATTTTATTTTTATTACCTTGTAAGCTTTTCAGAGATTAAACTGAAGTAAAAGGCCATTTCTTAACAGATTTGGAAAAGAAGGTCAGAAAGTGTCACAAATTAAAACATTACAAAAATAAATAGAAAATCCACTGTTCTTAGAGCAAATACAGAAGACAGATTCACATGAGAAATAGTGGGTATTTGCTGGGAAAGTAAAGGGCTATGATTCAGGAAGTCTAGAAACTTTGAAGAGGATAAAACAGCATCTGGCCGCACCGGGCCCCTCTGTGCACGGCCTCCCCACACATCGCGGGCAGCCTTCGTGTCAAGCTCACTCTGAGAACCAAAGAGGGGGCTGCCTTTCTCACCATCATGAACCTGGAAAGCCAAGGTGGTGATCTTCTGGGTGACAATCATCAGAGGCCTAGAAGGAAAGAGGGAAAATCAAGACCAGGCCAAAAAGAACTTAGTTCTGTTTCTTCACATGATGTTTTTTCACCTTAAAGTTCATTAAGCAAACTACAAAAACGTTGAATTAAAAACACGCCATCTTTGTTTCCCCTCCAAGTCATTTTAAATAAATAGACAGAATAACACTGACCCCTCAGACCCCGTAGACACTCTCCCGTGCGCTGAAGCCTCGGGGCCAGCGCTGATGGGGCGGCAGCACTGCAGCCTCAGCTGGAGCAATGCTGTTGCTCAGCTCCCGACCCAGACAAGAACGCCAGGGTCTATTTAACACGAACGCGAGGGAAATCAAAGGCACATGAAAGTGTAAGAAGCACTGGTCTGGGAGTTGCCTAAACCATGCCCTGGCTCCACCTGGAGATGAGGAAAGAGGCAGATGACACAGGTGTGTGTTCACATTCACACATGCACGCCCACACATGGTGTGATAAAAAATTACACTAAATGCTTAAATTACTTTTTATTTTATTTAAATAAAAGATACATAGACACATAGCCATTAACCACCCTCCCCCCTCAAATACACTGATCCCATCCTTCCTGCCCATTTCTGAAGCAGTTCTGGAAGTCCTCGTTCATGAGCGTCTTCACAAAATGTGACACAAAATACAGTGAACGCTGCTACTGAGTGCTGTCCAAGGCAAAGGCGGGTTTATAGAAAACATCACAGTTCATGTATGCAGTAGCTGCTGGTACTCTGCTATAACCGTTTTTGGAAATTTTATATCATTGTTTTTATTTTTTATTTTTTCTTTAAAATAAGACAGCGCAAGAACACTGCAGTGTGTGCTCACTCACCCTGCTCGCCAGCTCTGCCAATGTGCAACTCATGGCTCTTTCCAAAGTCAAAATGACCATGAAAGGTAAACAGGACAGTGCAACTAAAGATACTCTCAAAAGGACTTCCAGAACTGCTCCCGAATGTAGCAAGGATGGTGTGTGTTTGAAGCTAATGTGAGTGCTGGAGTTAGGGGACCAAGACGGCCCACTATTTGAACCACCAGTACTAATACATGACTGTGCCACAGCACCCAAGTGAACAGTCATAAATGAACCACTGGTGTGTCACAGCCCCTGGCAGTGAGAAACATAAATTACAGCTCCACTGTGAACATGTTCATAGCAGTATGTCTTATGTCTTTTACAGCAATGATTTTTAACTTAAACACTTAGGATAGTGTGTAATCCCATCTTGGTATATATAATCAGGCACTAATATATATACTTTCTTATGCATAAGAAAAAGAAGAAAAAATAACAAATTAAATGACATCATCAAAATCTTATTTTAATGCCTTAAAGGACACCACTAAGAAAGTAAAATGCTATTTCACAGAATACAAGAAAATGTTTGCAAATCATGTCTGACTCTTACAATTTAATAGACAAATAACTCAGTTTAAAAATGGGAACAGAATCTGAATGGATATTTCTCTAAGAGGATAAACAAATGGCCACAGGACATCTTTTTATTGAAAAGATGCTCAAAGATAATTAGTCACTGGAGACAAAATGAGACACTGCTTCACAAGTACTAGGATGTTCAAAAAAAAAGGTAGACAATAACAAGCATGGCAGGGAGGTGGAGAAGCTGGAACATTACTCGCTGCCTGTGAGAATATTTAATGGTCTGGCTGCTTTAAAAACAGTACAGCCATTTCTAAAATGGTTAAACACAGAGTTACCTTATGACCCAGCAATTCCACAACCAGGCATATATCCATGAGAAATAAAATATCTACAGAAAACACACGCATGCATATTCAGAGCAATAATAACAGCCCTAAGAAATAATCTAAACATTTACCAACTCATGAATAAATAAATAAATACAGTGTGGTGTGTCTCCACATCAGAATATTACTCAGCAAAGAGAAGTACTGACACAGCACACTAATGGATGAACCTCGGAACATCATACTAAGTGAAAAAGGTACAGAGTACAATTTCATTTATGTGAAATCTCTCCAATAGGAAAACCCTAAGAAGCAAAGATTGTAGGAAATGAAGGATGACATCTGAATCTGTTTTGAGGGGGAATAAAAATGTAAAATGAATTGTAATGTTCTTTTGTGTGAACTCATCTGCTGAATATCCTAAAACCATTCAGCTATATACTTTAAATGATGTACAGTATGTGAATTGTACTTCAGCAAAGACATAACAAAACATTTGAAAGCTGAGCCGTGTGCCTATAGTCCCAGCTACTTGGGAGGCTGAAACAGAAGAAGTCATTTGAGCCTGGGAATTTAAGGCCAACATGAGCAACACAGTAAGACCATATCTTTAAAAAATGAAAAAATAACTGAAAAAGAGAAGTAAAATAAAACGATAACCATTCTCCTAATTTTTCTGCCCTGGGTTCATGCCTTTAATAACTCTACTCTTGTTTATCTAAGTTCATTCAAGCTGTTGTAACAAAATGCCATAAGGAGGTGGCTTATAGTTAATGCTGATAGTCTATCACACTTTTGGAGGCTGGGAAGTTGAGCTCAGGGTATCGGCAGATTCGAGACTGAGCTGAGGACTTACTTTCAAGATGACTGTGTTTGTACCCATGATGGTAGAAGGGTACAGCACTCTCTGGGGCAGCCTCTGTAAGACCACTAATCACACTCCTGAGGGCTCTGGCACCCAGAGCTTGCGGCTGTGGCATCCCAGATGACTCCATGAGGCTATCATAGGACAAGAAGCAAGCCTCATCCTTGTAAATAAGTAAACTAGCCATTTGCTGGGCTCAAAGACTGTAAATTATGCAAAAAGGCTCAAGAGTAGAGATCAAAATCTTGACCTCTCGTTCAAGATTAAGACTTGAAGGAGAATAGGGTAGGGCAGTGGGATTTTCTTTTGACTTGTTGAACTGTAGTAAAGTCCCGGTTTTATGTCCCCTTCGAAATTCATATGTGAACTTCATCTCCAAGGTCATGATACGAGGAGGTGGGACTTTTGAGAGGTGGTTACATCATGAAATTTGAGCCCTCAGGAGCGTGTGTACAGGAAGACAGGGTCAGACACAAACCATATTTTGGCCACATTTGACATTTATCTATACTCAACCACTGCCCTGTTAGTTCACTTTCTAGTCCAACTTTTGCTCATCCTATAGCAAGCATAAACTATTTAAAACAATAGCCAAACACTTAAAGTGTCGACAACTGCCCTCTGAAATTTGTTTACCTACACCTAATTTTCCATCTGACCTGCAAAGCCCGATGGCAATGGCCACCAGGTTAAACAAGATTCCTGACACTGTGCAGAAAGTAAGGATAAAGGGAAATGGGCCTGACTGCGGGGAAGGGGATGGGTGTGTGTGTTCCGCCAGAACTGGTGAGAATAACTACAGCAATCAAGGCCACCAAGTCCCCATGTGTAGCAAGACACGATCACAGATGATACTCATTTAGAACAACACTTTCATGTTAAAAGATAGTTGCTTTTCCACAGTACTGAGGTTCTGGTCCTACAATAAGGGCTACAGTACATAAAAGCTTTTTCATAAGACTACCTTGATCTTACAACTCAATATAACATTGTAATACCCTTTTGGTTTTCTTTTTTTTCTTTATTAATTTTCTTTATTTTATTTTATTTGTACACATTTGCAGCGCACGCATTTTACATTATCATTGGGAAGTGGATACATGTACATAATATAGTGTATTTCATTTTTAACCACCTTCCCTCCCTCCCCCTATCTCCTCCTCACCCCCTTTTCATTTTTGTTGATATTATATTCCCCTATTATTTCATGATGAAATTTTGTTTTACTTTTTCATAATTTTTAAATAGATAAAAATAAAGCAATGATAGAAGGAGACAAGTGGGTGGACCTCCTTCAGACAGGAAGGAGTCAGGGTCCCAGGGGTGAGGGGTGAGGTGAGGGGGGATGGGTAGGTAGATATGGCAGGTACGAGGTCCTAGTAACCTTGGTGAACAAGGACATAATATGTGGTTCACATGAACTAAGATTAATAATATCAACCCTTTTGGTTTTCAGAGACTTCTGACCCACAATATGTAACAGAGACCAAGAGCTTTTCTCTTAATAAGGATCACTCTAGACATCATACTTAAAAGTATTGTCCAAATGTGGCCTTCAAAGCATAACAGTCTTCTTTCCAAACACAATCTATCTTTCTTTTCTCTAGAAGTTTGAAAGCCTTAGGAACAAACCTTCTAATGCATGGCACACACTCCAGCAACCACATTATCTGCAAACCATGTAAGTCTCTACTATGAACTGAATTCATAACTCCATCCTAAAACCTCAGAATACAGTACATACCTCAGTAAAGAGAATGTATTATGGACTTAGCCTCCCTTTGTGGCTCTATAGAAATAAATTTGTTTTCCTCTAACTTCTGCTAAATGTATTCCATGACTGGGCCCTGTTCAGCAAAATATTTAGTACCCTAATATTCCTATATCTGACTGTCAGGAGATTGCACCCAACAGGCCCGCTGCTAGGGGAGGTCCCAACAGAAGCACTGCCTCCTTTGGCAACTCCCAGCCAATGACTGGGCACAGTAGCAATAGACCTAGGCAGGCCACTCCCATTACTGTGGTACTCCTCTACTCTAGGAATTTTAACTTTGAGCTAAAAGTTCTTTACAGACTTTAACCCAAAACTGTCCTTAGAACTGCACAGACATCCAGCATCTCTCTTCCTTCTTTCTGTCTCCTTCTTAGAAGTAAAATCTTCACTTCAGTCTGAAAACTATCTCAGCCTCATGCATGTCCCTCCCCATCTACCCTTGGCCAGCAGGAAATACATGTCACCCCCAGATCTCTTATGTATCTGTTCCCATGCTGGCATCCGCTTCCAGGAATATCCAGATTAGGGCAGGATATAATAATGGAGAGCCACAGAAACATCAGTAACTAGTAATTCAATAAGAAATATCACCACTAGGTCTGTGTCAGAACCACGTATCGTCATATGTCAGAGAAGACATCCTGTTTTAAAATGAATACTGAAAGCCTGTGGCTCAAATATTGCTGCATATCATGACCATACTTTGAACAACATGTTTAAATATCAAAGTAAAATTTTTGTAAATAAGGAGGGGAAAAGGGTTGATAGGAGGGTAAGGGGATGAGAAGAAAGAGAATCAAGTTATACCAGGTACAGGTACAAATTCCTACAATGAATGTGATCTCTACGTACACCAAAATGTAGCAACAAATTTATTCATTTTTTTTTAAAGTTTTTAGCAACTTAAAGAAGAAACAACTCACAATGCAATCATGTTTTTAAAAAGCATAATGTACAGGAAGCAGTGCCAAAGCAGACCAAAACACCACAAACTAGAACCAGAACCTGTCCACTAAAAGGAAAGTGAATTTTACACCCTTCTATCTAACCTACTTTTCTGTATGAGGAAAAACTGAGTATCACCTTCCTCAGAGCCCTGCCTCTCTGAACACTTTTTAATTAATAAATTTCTTTGACCTTAGGATAGGCCAAACAAAATAATTTAGACTCAGGAGTTATTGAACTAAAGAACAGAATCCTTCGAGCTACTGCTTTAGGATAAAAATTAAATTCCATCCATGTTGTTATTTCAATCAGAATATGAAACAAACTCATTTGATTGTTTAAAACTGGAATTTATGTTCCTTTTCGGAAAAAAAATGAAGTTCATACATAAGTACATACTATAATACTATAATCCCAGAAGAACATAATCAAGGGGTGACTCGTTCAGGGGAAAAATTTTGTCAAGACAATGAGGCCTCCAAACTTAACCTGCATTCACATATGCTCCCCCTGCTCCACATCCAGTCCTTGCTGTCTACACTTGTCAGCCTTGGGCCCTGCCCCGGGGCCCTGGGAACCACCTGCCCAATCCAGCATGGTACCACTTCACCCTTTCCAATTTGTCTTACAATTTTTTTCATAATTAAAAGCAAAAGCAAAACAAAACCATATTTTTCTTCTTGAACTGAAGATTCATGGTCTATTTTGGTTTTTGAAAAAAATCATATATATATATATATATAAAAAATCATATATATATATATATATAAAAAATCATATATATATATATGTGAGAGAAACAGAGAGAGGGAGAGAGAGAATGAAATTTTTAAACACACAGATAAAGATATTTTTGGAATAGAACAATATCAACCCCTCAACACCTTCCCCCACTCTCACAGTCATTTAAAACATTTAATGCCTAAACCACGCATGGTGATACGTGCTTGTAATCCCAGAAGACTTGAGAGGCTGAAGCAGAAGGATCAAAAGTTCAAGCCCATCCTGGCAACGCAATGACTTAGCAGGACTCTTTCTCAAAATAAAAAATAAAAAACCAAAAAAGGGGGTAGAGGTGTAACTTAGCACAAAGGCCAGTAACACTAAATAAACAGACAAATGTCACCTCTATAGTTTAGTAATCAACTAAAACAATATTACTAGTTCTTCATTTAACTGGAGACAAAGCAAAAATGTTTGGTATAACTTTACTACAAAATTAAACTCCAGGTGACTGTACTAATCATTGAAAAGGTGACAGTGGCCTAAAGAGAAATATGAAATAGCAGAATTTTGAAATCTCTTGGCAAATACCTCTTCTTCCGTGTTCTATAATCCAATTATCTGAACACACTTAAGCTTGGCAGGTGGAGTGACCAGGATGTCACAGAAAACATTTTCCTTGGAACAACAGAGTAAACGACATCCATCACCAGCAGAGACACGTAAGAACACTGCTTCTATTATCCTCCAGTGAGATAAAGAGAATTCAGATGGCTGTGCTTCCAGTAACCATGCCAGCTGAGGTTCACAATTTTTAAGAAGCATGCAAATATAGTTAAATAACATTCCAGGACTCATTAGGACAGCAATATAGATGAATACAATGACTATATTGATGAGTAATACACCCAGGCAGAACCTCTGCTTTAACACTTCAATTGTTTCCTCATATTCTTTTTTTTTATGTATTTTGCTGTTGTTGTTGTTTATGTATTTGGTACAGGGTCTCACTATGCAGCTCAGTCTCACAGAGAACCTACTTTCCGCCTCCCCAACGCTGGGCTCACACCACGCCCAGAGTCAGTGGCCAGCTCAGCGCGCCCAGGGTGGGGCCAGTGCAGCAGGTACTGCTGGAAATTGAACCCCAGTCCCTGTGACTGCCTAAGCAGGCACTTAGTCTGCTGAGCTATCTCGCTGACCCTCCCTTCCATTCTTTCCATGCACATCCTCATTCAAAGGAAAACTGCAATCTTGACACATGCATGGGTATTTGTCTTGTGGTTTTTATAGTCTGAACACGTCATTTTCCATTGAGGCGTATTAGCAACTTAATTTGATCATTTACCTCTTTTAGATGATTTAAGAGGCTTCCAGTCCTTTACTTTAAAGGACAGAATAACATCTTGAAGAATAAATTTTATTTTCTTACAGTAATTTGACTCCTACAAATTTAGTCTATTATGGGATGTGAACTTTAAAATCTTCTTACTTGAAATTTATAGCAAAATTGCCTTCCAGAAGGGTTATACTCCCACTAGCAGTGTGTAAGAGTTTGCATTTCATGTTTTCAAAAACACACAAGGCAACCTGAATTGCAAAGATGATGAGAGAGCAATTATCTGCTTGAATCTGGCCTCGCCTGGGAAAAAGAACTGAGAGTTCTTGCTGCTGCCCTCAAAGAAAACTCAATTTACACCCTCCTGTAAGCAGAGGAGAAGCGTCAGCTCAGTATCACAAGCCTAACAGGCGGGCGGAGAACCAGGTTTGTTACAAGCGTTGAGCTTGCCCCCAGGAAAAGACTTAAGTACTCTAGTGCTTTTCACAGCCCAAATTCACACCAAGAAAGATAAAGAACACTCACCACTACAGGTATCAAAATAAACAGCACTAGCAGCAGTAGCAAACATGTACCTGGTACTTCACCTGTGCCCTTAATGCCAGTCCAGCCCATAGAAAACTGATCACTTGAAATTTCAAGCCCCAGAACAGCCTCAAGAGCAAGTTCATGTGCTCTCCAAAATTAAAGGCAGATACATATGTTCTCTGGTGCAAACACTAATCACACCCAATATCCCTCAATTCCCATCTGGGCTTGTTGTAAAGACACAAAACTGTGTCATGCATTTTAGAACTGCACACATGCTCACCAGAGAAATTACTTCATCAGGACGATTTACAACACCACGTCAAGTTCAAAACATCATCTCTTCGTGAACTGCTAGATGCATTATGTCAACTGCAATAAATAGCACAGTTTAGTTCCATTCTGAACGAGAACACGTGATCTTGTTTCCATGACTGAAATGAGAATAGACACGGACAAAGAACCTCTAGCTGACAACTTCTGATGTGAAACATCTTGTCAATTTCAGAGCAGTGTGTACCTCTCACTTGTCAGCTGGCCTCTCCAAGAACACGGGTTTGTATCAGTGAGACACCATATGTCTACAGTGATAGAAAATAACAGTCTATCAAAACAAAAGCCACCAGCAGACCTTCTAAAACCTGACAATACGGCCATTCAGCAATCAGAGAAGTAAACTGTGTGTGCTATTTGGGTAAAACACATTTTCTTTACATTCCTTACCTAAAAACAGTGTCCTTTCTAGTTCAAACATTCTGCTGTTTTGTGTGTAGTGTCAGATTGCTTAATTCGAAGAGATCCCGAAAAATTGTCACAGAATAAGCATCACTTGCGGAAATTTATCAAGATGCTGCTGCTGCTGCCGGAGTGAAGCCGACAGAAACTGGTGGCACCCTCTTCAGCTGTCAGGTCCCAAATCCAGCCCATTTCACAAGCACATGGCTTTGTCCACCAAAAGCCCTGGATATTTTTTTTTCCCCTGTGGTAACTTTCCACAATTTCAATTATACTAAAAATGATTTGAAAATTACTCAAGAGTTCATGGTCTTAATAGAGCAGAAAGTAGAGACATAAGCAGTACCCACAGACGTGGTCGGTAGAGGAGCTCTGATCCCACACAATCAGGAACAGGAGACTGCTGCGTGCATGCAACATACAGAATCATTAAGCACTGGACATGAGTTTCCAGCTTACCGCAAGCCTGGTGGTTTGCACAACAGGATTTATTTTCTCTCCCAGCTCTGGAGAGCAGAAACCAAGACTAAAATGTCAGCAGGGTTGGCTCCCTCTCGAGGGTGTGAGGGAAATCTGCTCCATGCTCCTTCCTTTGCATGGCAGAGAGCAATCCACGCTATTCCTGACATTCCCTAGTCCCTGGATCCATCTTTCTACTCTGTGCCTCCATCTTCACATGACCATCTTCCCTGTGTGTCTTTCATGACCTTCCAACTATGGACACTTGTCATATTGGATCAAGCTCACCCTGCTCCAGCATCTCATCTTATCTAATTACATCTTCAAAGACACCGTTTCCAAACCCTAACCTAATAGGTTCTGGGCAGACATGAGTTTTGGGAAGACACTATCAAGCCTAGCATACAATGGTATGGTCACAATCTAATGTTTGATTTTAAACATTTAATGCATGATTTTGAAGTATGTAGGTGCACACTTACTCCTCAGTCTTTGCTTGCTCCCATCTCTTGAAACCATGCCTGGTACACACAGGGTTCCCAATCAGCATCTGTTAACTAATGAGCCAATGAGCGTGTGATGCTGAGTGGAACCCTTCCCTTGTAGCACCGATGTGGTGGATGAGGGCATCTCTCTTACATGAACCCAGCCACCATCCGAGTCAGAAATGACTAGCATGCACCAAGAAGGTAAATAACGATGGGAGTCTGCAAAGCAAGCTCAGCGAAGAAACTTTAATGTCAAGAACGCTTCCTCATCCCTTAGGTTTCATCCAACGGCAATCATTAATGCACTGACTTTGCTTTGATGGCCTTCCAAGAGCCCAACCTAGTTAGGGAGAAAGTCCCATCTCTCCTTTCACATCCATGTACAATCAGCTCATGTGCAAGGTGGAAGTGTAAAGCTTATGGGTCACCTTGACTAGGTTGAGGGATGCCCAGACCACTCGTAAAGCACTATTTCTAGGTATGATACAGGAGAGCCTCTAAATTACAATTTACCCTCACTAATGCGCCTGATGCAGCCCACTGAGGGCCTGGACAGAAAAAGCCAGAGGAAGGGTGAATTACTCTCTCTTTTTGAGTTACAATGTTGATCTTCTAGGTTCAGACATATGAACTCCATGTTCCCAGGCCTTAGACTTGAAGACACCCGCAGTGCCTACCACAGGTTCCAGACCCTCAGCCTCAGACTGGAGTCACACCATCAGCCCCTCTGATTCTCAAGTTTTTAGGACATCTTGTCCTCCACAATCCTGAGATAATCCCCACAACCAACCTCTTTATTCATGCACATTTGTATTTGCTCAGTTGTTTCAAGAGCTCCTGCACAAATACACATACAGTTGGAATCAAGTGTGTAAATAAATATACCAGATGTTGGATAAGCAAACTATGCAAATGAATGAGCATGAAGCCACAGGTACTCAGGTCTGTTCCACACCCCAGGCAGTTAATGACAGTGACGGACAAGTCATGGTAGCACCGGTAAACAAAAGCCAGATGAGCTTGATACTCCGTATCAAGCAAAGGGAGTAGAAAATGCCTGGACAGGAAGCAGAGAATCCAGCAGGTGCAGACCAGCACTTGCTCTGCAGTTTACAACCTCAACCTCACAGGTAACTGGGCAGAGGGGCAAGGTGGGGGGAAGGTCAGCCAGCTAGGCAGTGCCACACACTGCGATTCAGGCTGCTGGCGGCAGGTGTGAGCAGCAGTGAATGCAGTCTAGCCAGTAAGGCTGCGGGCCTGCTAGTGACAAAGAAATCGAGGCGATAAAGAGAGGGAGGGGGCTTTCTGAGACCTCCAGGGTACCAGCATCATGCTTCTGTGCCCCTGCAGTCATTTTCCCTGCCTAGAGTACCCTTCCTACTGCCTAAAAATGCATCGTGCCTCTGGGGCTCAGAAACGGTCACAGAGATGACTAAACACTTCCTGCCCTCAAAATGAGAAACATGAGAAACACGCGATGATGTTCTTAAAGACTAACATCAAAGTTTTTTGTTTGGGCGAGTATAGTATCACACCCAGGACTCTGAGAGGCTGAGGCAAGTGGACTGCAAGTTAGAGCACTGCTTCAGTAGCTTAGCAAGATCTCAAACAAAAAATATCTAGAGCTGGAGATTTAAACCAGTGTGGAGGCCTAGGGGTCAATCTTCAGTATGATCATGAAGAAATATTGTTTTTTGTTCACCATCCTAACCAATACAGCTAGAGGGGATGTTCAATAATAAAAACAAGCCTCCTGGATAACAGCAGAAAGGGAAGGAGGGCTAAGAAACACCAGGGCATCTGGTTCATCACTTACTGGTCACCTATTAAGCACCAAGAACTCTTCCAAATTTAGGAGTGCTTCCAGGGAAACCAAAACAAAAAGTTTGTTGATTACACACCATGGGCACTTGTCAATGCTGTGATTTCCCGGATGTAACATTATCTTTGTTGCTTGCACATTTTCTATGTCTTAATAACACTACAAAAAAAAAAAAAAAAAAAAAACTGAAAACAACATCTGTAAATTTTTCCCAGAAAAATGGAAGAAACATGCTTCACAATGCTGAAGAGAGACACATGGTGGGAAGAAAAACATATAAAGTTCCAAATGCATGCCGGGGGTCGGGAGTATGACTCAGTGGAATAAGCGCTTCCCTGGCAAGTTGCAAGGGCCTGAGTTCAATCCCCAGTTCCACAAAGAAAAAAAAAAAAAAAAAACCAAATGCACACTGGCCTGGTGACACACACATAATCTCAGCATTCTGGGAGGCTGAAGCACGTGGACGGTATGTTCAAGCTCACCTGAGGAAATTAGTGGTTTGCCTAGACATTGTCTCAAAATAAAAAATAAAAAAGGGCTTGTGATTTAGCTCCAGTGCAAAGGCCCTGGGTTCAATCCCTGTCCTTCAAAAATTAAAATTAAAATTTTAAGAAGTTTAAAATCCCTATGGGATACACAAAAGGCCATCTAAGACCAAACCACAGCTATAAAGATTCAAATGTTGGTCCCTAGCAATGCCCTTCAGCTCTCACAAGCCTTCTTCTGGTGGGACAGCTTAGTTTAGGCACAATTCATGAAGCTCACAGATACACACTATGAGTCATAACCTCATCTTCCTTCTGCTGTGCACCAACAACCCAAGAAATCAGGTGCAGGAAGATCTCGGTTCTCCCTGACCTCAGGCTGCTGCAGACAACAGACCAAATTTCTAGGTAATGTGGCTGATACACCTTCACCAGGAACAACTCTGCTTCAGTGTTCATTCCTATGACTCAAATGAAGTTGTTCCCAAACTAACCTCAAGAGAATATAGGAGTTTCACTGGGCCGTTTAGTCTTTACCAAGTGACCATGGCTTGCCACTTAAGGCTGTCGTGACAGACAAGATTTTTACAGGTATGTGGGTCCCCCACACTGCATCAGGCTTTAATTACCCCTGTAGTTTGGTGGAGCCCAAGTGATCAAAGGGAGAAGCCAGAGAAGCCATGCACATCCCAGTGGGTCAGGGTAGCAGCTATCTATCTAACAGAGCATGAAAGAATTCTGTATTATTAACTAGGAGATGAAAGTGGGCAGTGGGACGGATGTGTACAGGGTACAGTTTGTGACCCTGACCCTACCCCATAGCAGAGCTAATAACCTTACAGAACAATAAATCTTTGATCTGTCCTTACCACAGTATCTTACAGCTGGCTTCACCTGCCATGATGATTCGAGTAACACTCATGTTTGCAGACCCTACGAGAATGAGTCAGTGCAGCTCCCACCCTCCCCGCACCAAATTAAGATACTCACCCAGAAAAATCTGTAGTGAGAACGCCATAGTGGAAGATGTATATTCGACTGATGTGGCATATTGTAAGGTATCCCATTGCTACAAAAAAGGTGTATCTAAAACCAAAAGCACAGATGACTTGGTTATTATGTACAACAACAATGCACTCAATACACGCTCCCTTCTTTCTCTCCCGCCCCTCCAATACAGGGGTCACCAAGTCTTCTCCACCCTGGATCCATCTCAGTCTGCCGCCCTCCTCACCCTCCCACCTGCTCTTCTCACCTGGACCACACTGGATGCTCTCAGCCCTGACAGCGTGATGGAATCATCTAGGCAGCCTCATGCACCACAGATGCCAGGGGCCTTTCCCCAGACATCCTGCCCAGTTCACTTGGTACCAGGTGCACCAGGCAGGTGTACTCCAACAGGCAGCCAGGGCTGGGCACCACTGACCTGTGAGGTCGGGCATGGGATTCTTTTCTTCACAAATCATCACATTTTACATGATGATCTTAACAAAATACAAAGCAGTACTACACTGCTGACTCCTCTTGGCTCCCATTCCCCTGGATTTCTTCCCACCCCTCTGGCTAATTCTTCCAAAGTGCATTGTTACCTTCTTCTACCTTACAGTGTGAGATGCTGTGCTCAGGACCCACCCTACTCATGCCTCAGGCTTCACTTACCACTTTCTAATCAATACTCCCTGCCTGCCTTCAGAGGCCGACAAACTGGACACAGTATAAACCAGCAATGACACATAAGGTGCAAGCACAGAGACAAACGAGTACTCACTCCTGTCATCTGTAAATTTATCAAACCAATTATAAATACATGTGATAATCTGTGCAGTGGGCTAAAAGTGTCCCCTTTTCGCTCCCTCAAAATAAAACAACTGAAATGTTGAAGTTTAACCCCCAGTGCAATGGTAGCAAGAGGTAGAACTTCGGGGAGGTGAGCAGGCTATTGAGTGGAGTCCTAGTGAATGGGATTAGCTTCTTATAAAAGGGATCCCAGAGAGGACTTTCCAGCCTCTTTCCACTGCGTGAGACTACAGTGAGAATTCAGCCATCTGACATCCAGAAGAAAACCCTCACCAGAACCCAGTTGTGCCAGCTGACCTCTGAGCTCCAACCACTAGAGATATGAAACATGTGTTGTTGTTTAAAAGCCACCTGCTATAGGACACTGCCGCAGCAGCCCCAGCACATCGAGGCTCTCTGATCACTGACTGTCTTTCTTGATTGTGAGCTCTGTGAAGGCAGAGATGGCCACGTGCATTTTGCTGGCCAAGTCCACCTATACTGTGCTGAGTGAATACACAACTCTGGAAATTAACCCAGGGCTCAGCTCAGGGTCACTCTTCCTGCCTCCAGGCTTGGGCTTGTCCTGCTCCATTGGTCCCACCCCCACCTCCTGCTCCCCGCACTCCCACTATCTGCATTTCTCTAGTGCTACATGCTGACTTATGTGTCAGCTTATTGAGTATCCCAATCATTGGCTTAACACAGATGAGAGGTTTGGTTATGTTAAAAGGAATAAATTGAAATGAATATATATATTAAACATTTTAAATGGTTCAGGAGCCCATCAGATGCATACCCAAATTCTGAAGACATGACTTTTTAAAAAATATATTTGGTATAGGGTTTCACTACGCAACTTGGACTCCTAGTGATCCTCCTGTTTTCAGCCTCCCCGGTGCTGGGATTACAGGCAAATGCCACCACACCCAGTCGTGGTAGTCAGTCCTGGCATGGTGGGGGGCGGGCTGACAGACATAACTTTTAATGCATATCATAATACAGGGAAGATGACTATCTTAATATTATATTGAAATTCACATATTTCATTAAAATATCACATGAGGACTAAGTCAATTTAAGGAATGGCATAGTAAGTAAATAAACGTTAATTCAGTAGCAAGAGATAGCAACAAGCAGAAAGGAGCCCTGCAAACTCTAAGGCCCTACATAACCTTAAGTTTTCTTTACCATTATTTAAGACAATGTGCGCTATGCCTGAGCTCTGAAGACCGACAAATGGAGGGCCTGGTCTGCGGTGCAGCAGCACTCAGTGATGGGGCCAAGGCACAGCTGCTAAATCTGGCTGAGTGGGCAGTCCGGGATGGGGCGAGGACTGATCTGCTGGCGCAGCCCTTCGAGGAGTACCTGTGTCCACAGCCCCCTCTTCCCTGATGCCCCCTCACCGCACCCTTTCTCGTGGAGGTTCTTCCCACAGGAGGAAAAACAGCACAGCCAGGGGACCATGGCCCCATCCCACAAGCCAAGTACATCCTTCCTCCCCTAAGCTATTTATACCAGGGCTTTTGTCACACGTACAAAAAGCTGACTAGCACCAACTTACAGGTTAGTCTAAGCTAAAAATCCACAATCTAAAAAAAGCTCTGAAATCTGAAACCTTTTCTTTGGTACCAGGGATCAAACTTAGGACCTTGAGCTCGCCCAGGAAGGTGCTTATGTCATTGAGCTATCTCCCCAACACTGAAATCTGAAACTGTTTCAATGCCATATTAGTACTCAAAACATTTCCAATTTTGAAGCATTTCAGTTTTCAAATGTTTGAATTTGGGATGCTCAACCATTGAAGTCTAGGTAAATAGTTCAAAAATTGAAAAAATCAGAAATCCAAAACTTCTGTCCCAAGCACTTCAGAGAAGAGATACTCAACCTGTACTGTACAAAAAGATTTTCTGCCTTGGATTCATCTTTTCCAAAACAGAAAGACAGCCAACAGCACAAAAGTCTAAGAAAAGCTCCCTTAAGACCTGAAGCAGAAACAGAACAGAGCAAGACCTGGTTGCCCCAGCATCTCTTCCCTTTCTCCACCCCGTCCATAGCTCTAGGCAGAAGCAAAGGGCAGACTCTTCCAGTCCAGGAGAGCTGCAGCCAGACAGCTACTTCCCTTTGTCCTCAACAGGAATCCACCCAGACCTTGGCCTGGCTCTGAGAGTGAAGCAAGCTCTGGCCAGCTCTTGTAATTAGACCCCAGCTGTCCAGGGCGCAGCAAGAATGCTGAATCTTCGTGCAATGCAGCATTGCATTCATGCCCTGGCCAAACATGAAAATCTAAGGAATTCAGGAGAGGTTGAGAAAATGAGCATTCCAGAGGCGGACTAATAGGAATGCAAACCCTATCCCTGGGTGGGAAAAGTAAACCAAGGTGTGAAAAGTTGGAAGAGGGATTCTTTTAGGGAAGAGGGTGCAGCAGAGATCAGTACAGGAGGGATGTAATATTCTATTGAAGGGGAATTGGTCACACAGGTGTGTAAATTTCATCCAACACTATTTATTCACCTCTCTGAGCTTTCCTTTCCTCATCTCAGGGAGAAAAAAGCTACATTTCATAGAGCTCTGCTAGGAAGAATATATTTGAAATAATGAAGTAGTAAGTGATATATTAAAAAGCAATTGATGTACCAAAATTACAAAATATGTTAAGAAGAATGTGTTCTATGACTGAGCACAAAGCAGAAATTGCAGAACTGATAACTGCACATCATGTTCTACTGATGTCTGTCCTAGGAGACACAAACCACTGCTCCAGATGCTTCATATATGGTGAACTGAGGCCTGTGATGCCTGCCCAACATAACAGCAGGGAAGAGAACACAGGAGGTACCCTCAAGAGCTCCCCCCAAATTCCTGACAGTCCAGAAGTGGCTACATGGCAAATGGCAGCAAATAGTAATTCCCGCCGCCTCCTCCTCCTCCCCCCAGCCATATGACCAAACTCTTACTCCAAGTAAAAAAGAGGAGCAATCTGTAAAGAATCTTCACTCTTGAAGATAACTCGCCTCCAAACTATTACAAACCCCAACCTGTGTACAGAGAACCTGTGTGGCCCACCAAGATCTAGCTCCAGGCTAGCGCTTTGCCAACGAGTTGATAAAGAATAACCTTGTATGATTTATTAGAATTTACACTGAGCCCTTCCATTGGGAACGGTGCCCACCCCCTTCCCGTCTTATTGGCAACCACACAAGCAAACAGAAGGAGAAGAACATGCATCTTGCCTTCTGAGTGGTATGGAGGAGCCCTCTGCTAGCACAGTACTACTGTGATGAAACTGTCACTCCCTGCTGTGAACAGCTCAGCTCTGCCATGGCTAGAATATTCCATTCCCAGGCAGCTGAGACCAGGGTCAGCCACGGGACAGGTGTTGAAAATGGGCTACGCCCACTGGCATAACAGTTGTAAAGCAGAGCTGAGAAATTACATGTAGATAGTAGCAATGGCTTAGCAAGGTGCAACACTGCTATTAATTATTTAATTTTAAAAACTTCAAAGCTTTAATCAGCTCTGTCATACTTAAGGCATACCAAAACACGTATCTTTTAGAATAGCAAAAAAGAATTCCTGTTTCCCTTCTGGAAAAAATGATACTATCCTTTCAAGGATGGCTCTGTGTAGAGAAATGAGTAAAATTCAAATGTTCACAGCTCACTTGGATAACAAGTTGAATGATTAAAAAGCTTAAAACTTTGTAAATATGTTTTCCTCTAAAAATCATATACTGATAACAGATGACCACAAAATTACATACCCAAAGTTAAATACCAAAGTTTTTAAAAAGGAAAATTATTGTCTGGACAGTCTTACTAAGCAGAGTTTTTCTGGAAGAAAAAAAAGAAAAAGGCAAAAGGCATGTGCTTTTGAGACAAGCTATCAGAAAAGAACCCAAAAAAGGGCAAGTGCCTTTTAAAAGCAATTCATTTATTCATCCCATAAAACACTTACTTGTGCCAGGTATTGTTCTAGGTTTGGGGCATGCAACATTAAGCATAAGGAAGAGCTTTTGTTCTCATGGAACTTACATTCCAGTGTCCCCAGAAGGTAGAGTCAACACTGAATTTTGAGCAGGACCATGGGAGACAAAGCAAAACAGATACCACTGGGCATCTCAGTGAAGAATCCAAGCACACAGGCTTCTAGATGGAATTAAGTTATGACTGCACTTTAAAACTAAAATATCATAGCAAAAGTCCTTTTTTCTTTTTAAACAGCTTTGTTGAAGAGATTTAAAGTACACAGTGTAATAAGTTTGATACATGTAGTCACACAGAAAACCATCCCCAAATTCAAGACTTTATTCAACATTCCTTGGAAATTCTCTTGTGAAGAAGCATGAGAACATATCATAGAGAAGGTGAAATTCACCACTTGTGGAACATGGTAAAAGTACATCTTCCTCTTGGAAATATATTTCAAAAATCACACACAGGGCTCACTTTGCATTGCTCTAAATCTTACCTGTGAATACTGTTTACACTTGCAGTGACCATTATGCCATAACACATTAATACCAGAACAAAAAGATGTATGGAATACCTTTAAGACATAAACAAAGAAATATATTTCATATTAATGCGCCTAATAATATTCATGATGAATATATTTCATACTAATATACCTATTGGCTACTCCACCTCAATTCCTAGCCCTACCAAAAAGCAAGTGGTCAGTTTACTCACATTGATATAAGGATATAGACCAAAATTGTTCTGTGTAACTAAAATACTACACCTTAAAATAACACCAGGAAATCATGACCCAGTCCACCAAACACAGCACTAGTATGTCAGGCATCGTCCCATAACTGGAATGTTTCCATTTTTCTTCATATCTGTATACAACTGATGAGCCAGAGAAGGGAGTTCTTTCTTAGAACTTATTTTTTTTTTCCAAGTACAATACCAAAACCCAGGTCCCAAGACCTAGTGGTTGATTCAAGACTTACCTTTTCTCAAATGTTTGTTGAAGAATTAAGAGCACTATTCTAATACTCTGAACAAATTCACACATTTTCTGAAGATACAATTCTAGACATGTTTCTCCCTAAAACTTCTCTCCTAAGAAGTGCTGCTAACAGTTTAACCTAGCAGAATAAAATCAAATCTACCAGCTTTAGCATTCTCTATCCACAACTGAATAATTCAAAGTCCCTAAAACTTACACTAAGACCAGGGTTCCACTAGAAATGCAGGACAGACACCAACATCTCCAGCAGGTATGTCATAAGCATACCCATGTCTGTGAAGGTCAGAAAGGGTTCCTTGGCAAAAATTAAATCTTTTTTTTTTTTTTTGGTGAAACAAGGGATTGAACTCAGACCCTTGTGCTTCCCAAGGAAGCACCATCTCCCTGGCCCCCAAAAATTAAATCTTAAAGCATCCCATTTATAGGCATTATGTAAGTCTACTTTTTTTTTTTCTTTTGGAAAATTACTTTTAGTAGTATGGGTTTTCAGGACATTCACCGTGTGGAACTGGTACATCTACACATCACATCTTGCACCTTTTCCTTCCCCTTCCCCTTTGCCTGTCCTGCTTTTTGCCCCTAGTACTCACGTTGCCTTCTCATCCCCACACAGTCCACCCTACGCTTTCTGTCATCTAGCTTTTGTTCTTCTCTTTATTTACTTGCTGGGTTTCTCATGTGAGAGAAACCATGAAATATTTAACATTTTGTGTCTGGTGGATGTCATTTAATATCCACACAGCCCAAAGGTGTGTCTGTCTGCCTACGAACAACTCAAATTTATCCTTCTTTATTGCTGGGCAGTGCTCCACTGCATGTGTGCCGCATTTTCTTGATGCATCCATCAGCTGATGGACCTCTTAACCACTTCCAAGATTCAGTTATTATGACTAATTTTAAGAAAAAAGTCACTGACATTCACTGAACAGTCAATTTATTGGTTCTATTTTCTTACAATAAATATATTATAATTCCTATTCAATTCATATTTTACAACACAATGTCTCATAATATGATATACTTACCTTAATTCAAGGCCAAAAATAATGCCATCAAACCCTAAAAATTAAGAGTTTATAAAATTCATACTACTGGACATGGTGGTGCACACCTATAATCCCAGGTCTTAGGAGGCTGTAAACAGGCGGATCACTATGGGTCTGATCTAGTAGTGAGACCCTGAACACTCTGTAGACATTTCCCTAAAATACAAAACTAAAATAAAATAAAATTCATACTCACCAGCCAAAGCAAAAAATTACAAAGTAAATGCCCAGAATGGTGGCGATTGCATGCCGGACCTCAGAACTTGTTTTCCCAGGATGTAAGTAGATGCGAAACCAGAAAGCAGCAAGCAAGGCGAAGAGCTGGCAGGCCACAAAGTTAACCTATGGGAGACACAGAGCAGAGACCTTTGCTGTTGGCCTCCGTGCAAATGCACTTTCATTTTCTCAGGGGCCAGAGCTTGACGAGGATGCAAAAGGCCCTGGCTCCAACCCTGCACTGCAAAAATGATCATCTCACTGAACTCAGACTTGGTGAGAGACAAAAAAGATCAATGTACCTCCATGTAACATCAGAAATTATGAGCTACATCTTGAAAACAGCCCAAATGCCCATCAACTGATGAATGGATGAAGAACATGTGTTTGTTGTTTTTATTGAAGGAGTATTACTCTGCATAAAGGAGACAGGAGGCATTTTTAGCTAAATTAATGTACCCTGAGACCATTCTCTTAAGTGAAATAAGTCAGACACATATGTGTAAATGCCACATTGTTTCTCTGGTGTGAGAAACCAAAAGTGTAAATAAAGACCAAAATGTATAGTTATTGTGAAATAGGAAGAAAATGTTCAAATGGAAAGGAAAGGGGAACTAAGGAGGGGGAGGAGAGATGAAGGAGAGAAAACACAAAAGTGGAAACAAAGTTTCTGTAAACAAGAGGAAGGGCTGAAAGGCAGGTAAGGAAATGGGAATAAAGAATCAAGTTACATCATACATTGGTACAATGATGAACGTGATCGGTATATATAACTAAAATATATCAATAAGGGCCAGCCAGATAGCTCAGCAGACTAAAGCTCCTGCTTAGGTAGACTCAGGGACTGGGGTTCGATCCCTGGCATGCGGCCCCGCCCCCAGGGTGCACTGAAACAGCCAATGAGACTGGGCGTGGTGGTGCCTGCCTGGCACAATCCCATCTCAAAATAGAACAAAGGTTGAGGATGTAGCGCAGTGTGAAAGCCTTGGGTTCAATCGCCAGTTCCATTTAAAAAAAAAAAAATTAGTAAGAATAAAAGCAAAAGCAAACAAACATGTGTCTTTGCAGTTCAAATGTATAGAAAAAGTAACTCAAACTCTTCAAATTATTCAGGACGAAAAGTTCAGCATTATTATGGTTTGTGTCTAGGTGTCACCCCAAAAGCCTCATGCAGTCATGGCACAGCTTCTAGAGTTCATGGTTAATTCATGAATCAATGCTGGATTTATAGATATGAGAGCTATTCCTGCCCTGGGGTGGGTAATCCCCACTACAATACAAGGAGGGGACTGAGGCTGGCTAGAAGCCTCAGCTGTGCCCCTCCCTTTGCTCACTGCTGTTTTCTGCCACCATGAATTGCTGCTCTCTGCCCTGTGACCCTCTGCCTTGGAGTCAGCCCAGTATGGACTGAAACCTCCGCTAACTATGAGCTAAATAAACCTTTCCTTCCTTAAGTTTGGGTGCTGGGTATTTTGTCCCAACAACGAGAGAAAAGTAACTAAGCTAAGCACCAATCCACTTTTAAAAAGCAATTAAATAAAAAAAAAAAAAAACCACTGAGGCTATGAATAAACCCTCAACACTGGCCTGGTGGTTTTCCACACTACAGTAAGCTGCAGCTGGTACAGAAATTCATTAGGTTGACTTCAGTCTCTTGTAACTTTTAGAAAATACAACTTCAGAATTTTTAGTCTTCAAAAGATGACTGTTTCGATTTTCCTCTCTATTTGAAATTATGCATCATCAGTCTTCCCAGAAACCTGTTCCCACTGCATCTCACCTTTCCTTTTTACCTCAGAAGACATTAGAAAAACGACTGATGAACCTGTGGTGCAAGATCTGGTCACTGAACAGCCGCCAGCTGACATTCCCACAGGTGGGGAGGGGGAAGAAGCATCTTAGCAAGGTAAAAAATGTTACGGTATCTGCAAGACTGGGCTCATCCATTGGTGATCAATCACAATTCTCCTCCTCCTCCTCCTCTTCCTCCTCCTCCTCCTCTCAGCCTAGGGACCAGCTCTTGGCCAGAGTGGCCGTGGAGGAATGGAACACGTTCTTACTGGTTTGGCCAGAAATGATTAAGCACCAGCATGTAAGGAACGCTCCTGAGGACAGGGCAGTGGCTTGCAAGCGTGTAGTTCCAGGGCCTGCATCATCTAGACACTTATTATAAGTACACATTTGCAGCCAGGCCTGTTGGCCCTGTCTATAATTGCAGCACTCTGGGAGCCTTAGGCAGGACAATCAAAAGTTCAAGCCTAGCCTGAGCAACTTA
Organism: Ctenomys sociabilis; assembly: GCA_004027165.1. Taxonomy (NCBI): domain Eukaryota; kingdom Metazoa; phylum Chordata; class Mammalia; order Rodentia; family Ctenomyidae; genus Ctenomys; species Ctenomys sociabilis. Next base: position 51,360 of record PVKA01007334.1, read on the forward strand.
GTAAGACCCTTCCTCAAAAATAAAAAATTTATAAGGGCCCTAGGGATATAGCTCAGTACAAAAGCCCTGGGTTCCATCCCTAGTACCACAATAGAAAGGAAGAGAACAAAAGAGAAAAAGGGAGACAAGGAGAGAAGAAAGGACAGGAGGGAAGGGCAGGGGAGGGGAGGCGAGGAGAAGTGAGGGGAGAGTAGTGGAGGGGAGGGGCAGGAAGGGAAGAAGGAAGGGATGGGAGAGGAGGGAGGGGAGGGGAGGGCAGAGCAAGGGATGGGCCTTTTTGTCCACAATCAATTCAAAATGTTTGCCTTTCAGGGTCACTCTGACTTCAGGAAGGACTCAGAAGTCACACAGTGCTGGTTCCAGTGAAGGAGAGACACGGGGACACACTGGAATGAACGTTCTGAGTCTGCCTGGTCACTGGGTAACTCTCGGCAGGAGCTCTCACCATTTTTGCTCACACTTGTGAAAGACACAAGAGAGAATTTCCAGAACTGCTTGGGAAAGTGGCAGGAACAACAGGACATGCACACTGGAAATGAGGGGAAGAGCCACGAGGGGGATTCTCGGCAATGTGTCTTTCACCGGAATATATTTTTTAAAATTTAAACATTTACCCAAGTTTCTCATTACACCTCATACACAATTACACAAAACAGTGCCTGGCACTTTCCATCAAATTATTCAACATCTATGAAATTAGCACTTGCATAAAGTGTGCGCAGAGTAAGTTCAATAAGTAGCTAATTCCTGTGGAGCTATCAAAAATCTACTTCTCCTCCCCACTTGCCTGAACCAAATCCATCTCTTCCCCATGTTCAGCCTAGGATGGGCAGCTAATTTAGGCAGAAATTAATGTGCAGTCACAGGACTGTGCTCTCAAGGAATCTGAAATAAAGAGATCAGCATTGAGGCTGGAGGCGCATCTGAAGAAGGCCAGGCCTCACATAAAGATGCAAGGGCCAGGCCTCCAGGCCCCGCTCAAGGATAAACAATGACTTGCCATTATACTATAATTAGCACCACCTGGTCCAAGAAATCAGTAGCCCAGGTGGGTGAGGCAGAGGACCTGGACCCATCCCTTCCCAGAAACACCTTTGTTCTTCCCGTGGAGCCTTGCTTCCTGACCTGCTTCCCTATTGGATCAGTATTAGCTAAAGGGCTATGCTCATAATCCTACAGGTTGGTGGCAGTTTGACTCATGTGTACCCAGACAGTGACTTGGGTGTCTAAATTACCCTGAGCAAAGGCCGCAGGAGCCATCGCATTCTGGATCCCATTCTGACTCCTACGGGTCATTCTACCAGCCATATCATTTTACTCTCACCAGGAAACCGTGGATGTAGGAGCACAGACCTGCATACCTCAGGGCCCCTTCATGTCCCCAGAACAGAGAGCAGGATGAACCCTGGCAGACCTGACCAAGTATTGTCCTGAAGCTGAGACCACTGGGTGTGGACCAGAGCCATCCAGAGCTACCAAATGGGCTGTAGGCAGCAGCATCTGCAACAAGAAGCCAGACAGGACCACAGGCTGAGCTGCACCTGAGCAGAGGTGGTGGGAACAGATGCCCTTGAAAGTCAGGAAGCCCGCAAACCCGCAGGGCTCCAGCAGACACCGGGGCATAATGTAACCAGACTTACACTGGAAGCATGGTGCCTAACACTGGCAACTGTAGCTTGGGAGCTACATACCCTAAATTCAGCACAGAAAAATTAAAAAGTCATTATATTTTTGGCTTTATATCCTTGTCTGTGGAGATAAATTTTAAGCTCAATACTGTTACCACTACCTAAATGTGTGTAAAAATTTTGCATGAAAAACATTCACCTTAGCATTATTAGTAACAGAAAGGAAACCAGAAGTTCAATAGCTGTAAAGGGGCTGCTTAGCATACAGAACAACTAAAGGAAGTGCTGGCATTACCATCTTTTTCTAAAGGAATACGGTGGCACTGCTATCAGCCATTACTTCTGACTAATTCTTATAAATGTATCCATTAGACAATACAGAGAAAAATACCCCCAAAAAATATTAAAGCATTATTCACAGGATTAAACCAATAGTAGCCAATGGCAAATCCACTGGATATGATAGTATGCTATTATTAAAAATGGGTTTTATAAAGCAGCTATAGTAAAATGAAAAAACATTTGCTATAATAATAAAAAGTAGGACATAAAACTGTATGTACTGTTACAACTGTGTTTAAAAACCAATAGTGACATATGGAAAAACATCAAAGACAATAGGTAAAGTTGAACATGACAATTATGTCAGGGTAACAGGAATCTAGGAAATCTTTTACATAATTTTTTTTTTACAATTTGGAGCTGTAAAATTCATGTGGAATCTGGGGCACTGAATAGCTCATCATGCCCACGGCTGGTATCCAAGTCTGTCTTCTACACATAAAAATTCCTCATTTAATTCTATTTACTCTATCCTTGGGAATGCTGTTTTAAAAACTACTATAGATAAAGGTTAGGGAGGACTTCACCATAAATGGAGGGAGTCAACCTATAAAATACTTTATCTTGAAGAGAAGCACACTTCTTACAGGCAGTGGAACACAAGAATAGTGGTATGGGTGGCCCAAGAGACTGGAAAGGTCTGCAGTGTGATATTCTTTAATAAACCTTCCACATTTAAAGGGAACATGTGCAAAGCTTTTTACTTTCCACTGCTCCCCTGCCTCAAAAACAACAAAGAAAGCTGCACTTTCATTTGGGATCTCCAACAATATGCTGTCCACAACTAAAGCATTGTGTGGGTCCGTCTGAATAACGAAACAGTAGACCACAGCTGTTTCCAGCACATTCCTCAGCACAAGCAACACTGGCAGAATTCAGATCCAGCAGGAGCTCAATTTCCACAGCTCTTGCAAGATTTCAAAGTCACTGCAAGGAAACAGAAAACATGCCCAGACATTTGCCTTCTTGTTCCACCAACCCCAGTTGACCTGCACCACAGAACTCAAACACGAGTCTTAAATCTTCTGCTGTGCTGCTAAAAAGGCATCATGAGGAGATTATGGACTTCCTGGCTTCCAAAAACCCCCAACTTTGTCAAGAGCCAAAAATATTGCCTCGCTCCTAATGAAGAGATTCAATATGCTATTTTTAACAAATAACAATTATTTACAGGCCAAAATTATTTCCCCTCCTACAGCGGTTTACCAGCAGCTCACCAATGACGTGCAGGCAACCTTCCAGGCCTGGAATGTTTTTCTCAGCAACACTGCCTTACATGTGCCAAAACAAAACCAATCTAATCAAACAATTCCTTATTTAAAGGCAAACTATTTTCCACCACAAACGCAGTGCTCTTTTGCATTGCTCCCACAAATAAGTGTGCTTAGGGAAAAATATAAAACTGCTATTCCCTTTGGTACTGCAGAACAATAGGGGTTTGTACCCTGTTCTCCTTTCAAAAGAGACCCTTGTTATACTTTCATTCCAAACTCCTTGGGATATCAGCAAAGCATGTTTTTAAATCTGTAATAAGGGCATTCCTTTTTGCCAAGCTTCTGAATAAGAAAATGTTATTTAACATAGATAATCAATGCACATAATTTATAACCAAATGAACTTTTAATTGATATTTCATCTCACCATGACCATATGTGCCTTTCACTGAGTGTTTACCTTGCATGGGGTACAGGGTGAGATCTTAGCAAAGGGACTCCACTCAAGTCTTATGAAGTAGCTTGCTCCCACATTATGTGCAAAGAACGCAAAGCACTCTGAAGTGCCAACGTCTGTCAGCTGCCAGGGCTCAACACCGGGCCTGAGGTCTCACTGTACTTCTGTGCCACCTCCCCTCAACTCTCAGCATTTTCTCCAGAAATCCCACCACTCAGGCAGAAGTGAGTAACTGCCTATATTTTCTCCAACTGCCATAACAGAGGACCACAGACTGAGTAAAACAACAGAAATTGATTGTCTCGTGATTCTGGAGGCTGAAAATCTGAGCTCAAGGTGTCAGGGGGGCTCGCTTTCACCGAGGCCTTTCTTGTTGGCTTGCTGTGTGCACATGTGGTCGGCCCCCTGTGTGTGCGCTGTTCTCCTCCAGTGTGAGGACAGCAGCCTTCTAGAAGCTGGCCCATCCTAATGACATCATTTTCACTGCCTCTTTGAAGACCCCATCTCCAAATATAGCCACATTCTCAGGTCCTGGGGGCTGGGCCTTCAACATGTGAACTTAGCCCATAACAGTGCCCAATAAAAGTCCCCTGCTCAGCCACATGACACGAAACAGACTTCACCGTCCTTCTCCCGCTGGTGGAGAGTGAGCAGGCCCCAACTTAAGGCTGTGTTGGATTCTGAGCGGAAGCTGGAGCCAACTGCCTGGAAGTGCCGCAGCCAAAACCCAGCTGCTGAGAGGGACCTCCAGTACCGCCCCTGCACCTCAACCCCAGCCTCCATCAGAAACTTGTAGCCTATGATGCATTGAGCCTCTGAGGAGATCTCAATATTTTCTGGCATTTGTCTCAAACACGTAAGTTCTAAAGAAGAGAAGATCAGCATTTATTGAGCATATATTATGTGCCAAGACAGTCTGTAAGTGGCAGTTACTCTAATGCTTCTCATCTCTTACCTCATTTAATCTTCTCAACAATCCTTCATGTACTGTGAGGAATCTCAGTGTCTAAGTCCTCAAAACAGTTATACAGCAGGACCCAGAGTCCAGCTGAGGGACAGGCTGTCTGGCATGATGGATTCTCAAGGTCTCAGTCTTATCTAAAGGCAGATTTGAAGTGACCTGGCTAGGACTGAAGTCCTCTCCAAAGGTGGCTCTCTGAGAATCATTCTCGCTCCCCTCCCTCCCTGAGCCTCCTGCCTCCCGCCTTTCTCTCATTTCGTTTCTCACATACCAAGCCTCCTCCACCAGTTCCAAGTAAGTCCTCAAACCCCTCTGGAATGGGATAATCCCGCTCAACTCTCAGAGAAACAGTCCTCACATATTAGTGAGAGATTAAACTGTACAGAAACACTTCTGGCTTTCTTCATCCTATGAATATTATGCACATGTATGAGTAATGATTTAGAACGAAAACACTTTAAAAACAGATTCCAATGGATATGAGCGGGTGCTGTCTTGTTAGCCATGATAAGGAAAGGTCTTAAAACACAAAGACAATATATTCTTAGGGTCACCTCCAGGTTGCTTCCTGCCCATAAATCATGTCCTTATAACCCTCTGCCCAGTAGGCAGGGAACACTGAATAAAATTCAAGACCATAAAAGAGACATAAATTTCAGAACCCTGTAGGAAAACCTGCCCACTAACATGTCACCCATTTCTCTGGAAACACGATTCCCACAATAGAATTAATTCCATTAGTAGCCAGTTAATAAAAATAGCTAGAATTTATGGCCAGGAACTGAGCTTTTTGTCTTAATTCTTAAGTCTTTTCGTCTGTATAACTTCTTTCATCTTCAGAACTCTGAGAGGCTCTGTGAGGTATTCACTTTACATATAAGGAAATTAAGTCACAAGAGAGTATAAAAATTTGCCTAGGAATCACATACCTGTTCAGTGGCAACAATGGGGTTTTAACTCAGGATTCAGGTTCCTCAACCTCTCTGCTGGTCATAAAGAAAGCATTCATTTAACTCCATCTTCTCACCCAATCCCAACATCTTATTTTCCTGACAAGAAACTGGGGTCCTGAAACACTAAGTGGCATGGCCCAGATCACACAGTCCTGGAGCATCCAAGACGGAAGCTGAATTCACAAAACCTGTGTACTTGCGCATTAGTCAGTTTTCTGTTGCTGTCACAAATACCTAAACAAGCATCTTAAAAGAAGCAAGGCTTCTTTTGGCTCAGCTTCCAAAGGTCCAGTCAATGACTGCTTGGCACTACCACTCTGGGTGGTACTGAACAGCAAGGTGGGGCCTGTGGGATGAAGCCTGCTCTCCTCATTGGGAACAGGAAATAGAGTTCCTTCAAGGCCACACCCCTGTGGCCTAACTGCCTCTATTTAGGCTCCACCTCTTAAATGTTCCACTGCCTCTCAAATATCACAGCCCAGGGACCAAACTTTTAATACATGTCTCCTTTGGGAGACTATTTAGATAGAAAAGTCAGAATCCTACCTCAGATCTAGCATATATTGCTAGGGCTCTCCACCATCACTGGATGTGGACTGGAAAAACAAGGTGCAGGGATCAATAGGAAGGTTCTGAATGAGGAACCCTTGGGCTCCAGAGGGAGGGAGTGGTTCATACCACTGATGAGGAAGAGGGATGTTTGGGGAAAATTTTATCATCTTGACTGGTGCTTAGGAGTGTTGATTCCATACACAGAAAGAGAGCACCAGCAATAAGTATGTATGTTTATGTGTATATAACATACATATGTATAATATTTATATTATCCTTAACATAAGTAAACATGTATATATCTAATACATCATATATAGCATACATGTGTAAAACTATACTGTTTCATAACTGATTTCCACATGTACATATCTCTGTGTGTGTTTGCATGTGTTATGTATATATTTGCAAAAATCCTGACATTTTTCATGTGACTGGGTCTGCCCAGCTGAGCCTGGAATCACCTTCTCTCAACCCTAGGGACAGCTACCACTTCTGAGGTTATGCAGGACAATCTATCCATGAGAATGCAGTGGGCATTCAATGTGATGTGCAAGTACTCTGTAAACAATAAAGCTCCACAAACACTAGCTTAGCTACAAACTGTAAAGTCAACTGACTAGTTAGGCCACTCAAAGATGATGGCCCCCTCAATATTGGACACTAGAATCAACCAGGGTGTCCTACTGAAAAACTGAAATTAATTTTAATAGCTGATGCTTGAAACATCAAATTTTGTTTTTAAAAGTACTGATGCTATTAGCACTTTGTTAGGTGCTGGGGTTACTTAAAAGTTCCCTTAGTGACACAAGTAGACAGCCAGGGCTGAAAGTACAGCTTCCACTGCGAAGGAGGAAGTAAGGGGCAGTTGTGTGAGTGTATTTTACAGTGATTAAAGGCATAAAGAGAAACAAAGGTAGGAGAATCTCAGACTACTAGCAATTATCCTGCCTATGCCTTCATTTGTGGTTAAGAAATCTAGTCCACAGAGGGAAATGGTTACCATGGTCAGGACCTCCTGACTCTGCGGATGGACCTGTTTCTGCTTTTGCTTTATAGACTCAAATGTATATAATCAATTTGAACTATGACATCTTTATTGATCGACAAGCTGCAACTGCCATCTGGCTAATAATCCCTTGCCACTCCATCCAACCTGTTTCATGAATCAGCAGATGGCTACAAGAAAGATGCAGCTAGAGCAAAATAAAAGAGATGGCAGGTGTCTTTGTTACTGTTTCCTTGTTGATGAGACAAAATACCCAACACACAAAGTTAAAGGAGGAAAGGTTTATTTAGGTCACAGTTTGTAGAGGTTTCAGTCCACAGTGGGCTGGCTCCAAGGCAGGGTGACAGGGCGACACACACTACAGAAAAGAAACAGTTCTCGGCAGGGAGAAGGCAGATGGCAACAAGCAAAAAGTGACCAGCGAACAGCCTTCCTGTCCCTTGCATCTTCTCCAGGTTACACACTCTTAGGGCAAGTGGCACTCACACTCTTAACCCTAGCATTGCATCCTTGATCTCAGCATCACCTGCTCTAGATCCAGCCACCTTTAAAAAGCCTCTGGGAGACTGTATAGGGATTTGGGAGACATCTAGAGTAACAGTAGAAAATAGGGGAATAGGCTTTGTGGAGATAGGAAGGGGATCAGGACAAGTAGGGAGGGGAGACAGGGATGGAGAGGAGTAAAAATGATCAAAATGTAGTATGTACATAGATTGATGCACCAGACGAGTACAACTGTTGTGCATCACAATATATACTAGAAGACTTTTTTAAGGAATATTAAGTCTTCCAGAGATGTAGAGGGGAAGACGGAAAGAGGGAGGAAAGTTTAGCTTAGCATATCTTTAAAAAGGAAAAGGGAAGTTAGGCATAGTGGTGCATGCCTATAATCCCAGCTCTTGGAGAATAATGCAGGAGGATCACCTGTGTTCAAGGCCAGAGCAAGGTGCACAGTAAGTTCAAGGCCAGCCTGAAGTATGAACCACAAACAAACAAACAAACAAACAGAACAGGAAAACCAGTTGGGCCATACAGAAGGGAGCAGAAGCCATCCAAGCTAATCAAACTAGTATCATATATCCCAGGACTGAATGAATGAAATATACTTTAAGAGTATTGGGCTGGGGAGATGGCTCAGTGGAATAAGCGCTTCTCTGGCAAGTGCAAGGGCCTGAGTTCAATCCCTAGTTCCACAAAAAAAAAAAAAAAAAAAAAAAAAGTATTAGGGGCCAGGGTGATGGCTCAGTGGAATAAACACTTCCCTGGCAAGTGCAAGGGCCTGAGTTCAATCCCCATTTCCATTAAAAAAAAAAAAAAAAAAACAATATTAGGCTTCTCTTCCATGTATCAAGTAAAATTATGTCTAAATGAAGTAAGTAGTAAGATGCTACATGGTTTATTTTTTCATCTAATTTAATTTTACTATAAAACAAACACCCACTCTAAAATTGAATACAGAGATATATAATAAACAGAGCTCAGTCACCCCTCCTCTACCTTCCACACCTACCAACCTTACTCCTTGGAGGATCACACAGTTTTCTCTATATTGCAAAACAACAACTGAAAATATATTCATATACACTTGAATCTCCTTTAGCTTCGTACAACCATGGTATAAAAACTATCTTCTCATTTGATACTTCATTCAACTAAAGAGATAGACATCTTTCTGAGCCAACACATACTAAGCCAATGTGCACTTTTAAAAACTGCTTAGTATTCCATGCTATGAGGGTGGAGTATATGCACATTCCTCAGTCCTTTGACTTTCAGAGAAAGCAGGTAATTTCCATTTTATTTCTTAGGAATAAAAGTGCACAAGGGTTATTTTCTCCATCCATTCATCCTCCATAGGGAAAAAAGAGTGAGTCTCCCCCAACCCACCCACAAGTCTGAGGAGCTGCCTAGCAGCACCTAGACCTGAGCAGACAGAGAAAGAAACCCTACTGTGGTCATCCTGCTTCATTACTAAAGGTAATGTTTTCATCTCCTTCTGTCTGCTGCCTAAGTCTTATTTCTACATTGGTTCCACATCTAAAAGTGAAAGCCAAATGGGATTTTTTAGTTGCCCAGAACTCTGACATTATAGATTTGATATAAAGCATATGATACAGCTTCCAAGTTTTTGCTAGTTTTGTTATCCCAAATATCATCATAAAAATATCCCTGTACCTATATCCTTATGTACTGGTAAGTTCATGTCTTACAAGATTCCTAGCTCTGTCAAATTATCAATATTTATTCAAAAATCTTAAATTGCCAGTGACATTCCCCAAAAGTTGGGAACATTTTTCTCCCCTGCCAGTCAGTGGTTAGGGTGTGCCACCCTTACTCTTGCAGATGCTGGAAATATGAATTTCTTTGTTTTTCAGTCAGATGGCAAAAAAAAGACATTGTACTAATTTCAGTTTGTATTTGTCTGACTACTGCTCAAGCACCTTTTCATTTATTACTGGTCTTTGGCCACTGAGTTTGTTGGCCTTTAAAATAATGTTTTCATGCATTTACTATAAAAGGGCTGAGTTTCCCAGACAAACAAAACACAGATTTTAATCAGTAGCAACTGAGAGCTAGTGATGAGTTAAACACAAGCTATGAAGTCAGCCTGCTCAAACAGCATCACACCCAAGCCACTAGCTGTGTAACCTTAACCGAGGGCTTCAGCCTGTGTCCTTGGCTCCTTTATAAAGTAGGACTAATACCACCACACTCACAGAACTGAGTCAACATATGTCCAACGATCAGCACAGCACCTTTCACAGCATCAAATGTGCAATACTTGCTAGATACCATTATCATCATCTCTTTGGTTCCATCAAACTGTTGACTCAACACAGTGAGGAGAAAAGTTTGGTGGTACTAAATAGAGCTGATTAATTTCTGTGTTCACCATTCAACAGAAAGCATATAAGATTAAAAAGACTTTCCCACAAATCACATAGCCTAACTAATTAAGGAGCTCTGTGTTAGCTTATTGTCTTTGTGGAAAAAAAAACCTAAAATTAACAACTTAGGAGAGGAAAACTTTATCTGGGTTCACAGCGTCAGAGATTTCAGTGCACAGTCAGCTGGTTCCATTACTGTGGGCCTGAAGTGAGGCATGACTTTATGGGCGTAGTAGAGAAAGCTGCCCGCTGGCTCCTGGCCACCAGCATAGAACAGGAACAAGGGCTAGAGAAGAGGACCTGAGAAGGTGTGGCCCCCAAGGTCACACGCCGATGCCTCTCACTCCCCTCGGCCCACAGCTTGTTTCCATCACTTTTCAGCAATGACATCAAATTATGATCTCATTATGGATCAATCCACTTGATTAAGTCAGAGCCCTTCTATTCCAATCACTTTCCACAAAGCTCAATACCTGGCAGTCAAGTCTTCAGCGTGTGAATTTGGGGAAACTTTTTAAATCCAAGTAAAACAAGCAAGGAACACAACCAAGAAACTGGTAGATCCTAAAAAAGCAACTGGTCCTGAATTTTCCAAAGGAGATTTTAGTTAACAATGGTGCTTTAAAAAGACCACATTCATTACTCATTTGTAATCTTATTATTTGTTTCTAAATCCTTAAACGTTTACATCTACATGTGAAATAGAGAAGTGAATCAAGATTAAACCCAACCAGCAGCAATCAATTATACTATTGTAATGTGATGTCATCTTTCTTATTAAAAAATAATCACCAATATACACACTGTATTTGGTTGTTTAATATCATTACAGAAGCAGTAAATACAAATATCGGCAGAGTTTTCCCAATGGGTAAAATCAAGAGGTTAAATAAGGTTATTTAAAGAGGAGAGACACAGAAAGAAATGAAATCCCAAGTCACTTGTTTCCTCAATAATCCATGTTGCCTCCTAATCAAAAAAACAGCCCCGGACTTGAACAGTTTCTTTCTTGGCACGCCAAAGCACAAACTTCATCATTCCAAAGAAAGTCCTCTCCATAGGTATAGGTATACTTACAGTCACCCCTTTCCAATACTACTATTGGCTATTTAAGAAGTGTCTATGAATGAGGTCTTCAGGGATAATGCAAAAAATGAACCAGGGCTCTATTTTTTTATGCAACACCCTAGGGTGTGACCAATTATCTCAGCGTGTTGTGAATTTTTCAAAAGTCTCAAAACAAAATTAATTTCAATTTTCTTTAATTTGAAAATAAAACACATTTCATCTAGCTTTCATAAAACAAGAGATTCTGTAGAGCAAAAATCAAGGATATAGCACAGATGTCACAGCTCCAAGACTAGAGAGACCCAGGGTTCTGCGGCCATGCTAGAATGAGGGCTTGTGATTCTGGCTGATACATAGGAACTAAGGTATTCTAAGCTCCTGTTATGTAATCACCTTCACCAAAGTACACGTGTATAACAAAACGGAAAGCAAGAGTCTGAGTACCTGCGCACGCCTTTGCCCTTACCCTGCTGAGCAGCAAGCCTGATGACAGTTTGTGAGGACTGAAAACAAGTGCTGGGCATGGTGGCGCATACCTGGAATCTCAGCAGTCAACACGTGAGGCCAGGAAGACCACACTGAGCTCAGGGCCAACCTGTACACTCAAGGCCAGCCTGAATTACATAGTGAGGTCATGTATGAAAAAAGAAAAATGACAGGAAACAAGTTACCAACTATAGGGTAAAAAATATTTTTAAACTATAAGCAATTTTTCTATAAAAATAAACAAATAAAAAATTTCTACTGGTGCTTATTAATTCCCCCACTTTCCATCTAGCTACAGAAACCCTCTCTCACCTTCCTCTGGCAATGATGGAGCACCTCTGGCACACATGTCACTGTAGGCTTCTGCATCATCGAAAGCTCTAGAATGTGCACCATCGCTGGTCTACACTACAGGAGAAGGCAAAGGCTTTGGATTTTTTAAATTTAACTCCAAAAGATCTCTAAAATCATAGTCTAGGCTTATACCAGGCATACAGAAAACCTCCACTGGAAGGCTGATGTGTTACTCTGGAATGTTTTGGAGTCACAGGTGACCTTACCAGGAATAATCATCTCTAGGACACAGGTGTCACTTTTTAAAGTCAGCAAGGTGTGATGATGCACATCTATAATCCCAGCCCTTGACAGGCTGAGGCAGGAGGATCACAAGTTCAAGTACTATGTAGGCAACTTAGGGTGACCCTGCCCCAAAATGAAACAAACAAATCAATGTGAATATGTAAGTTAGCATGAAAGCCCTGAGTTCAATTCCCAGTAGAGCCAGCAGTCATTTCTCATATATGTCTGTTAGGTGTAATTAATACAAACAAAGCTGATGATCTCTTTCAGATCAAATCGTCGTTCCCAATTTAAGTAGAAAATATTACAGTTAACCACATTAATACATCTGAGGCAGTATTACCGCCAGCAGAAAAGCCTCTTACGTCCTTAAGGGAGCAAATAAAAGACAAGTGGGTAAATACGCAGTGAAATAAGCTGCTACAAAAAACCTGATTTCCAGGGATGGCTACATTTCATACACAATACTCTTCAAATCAAAAGAGGGCCTGCTGCCTGCTCTTTCAACGTTTATTCCCAAAACCAGTGAAAATGTGAAGTAAGCCTTTCTGCCTCCCCAGGTTCATAATTAGCAAAGATCGTAAGTTTTTATTCCAAGAAACTTAAAAAAAAAACTTACAAGGAAAAGTCATGCAGACACAAAAATGCAAAATATGTGTATGTATATATAATTCTGGTTGTCATTAGTATAGCTAATAATTAACAGCATATTTAACATAATGTGCATATATTGTGTAAATATATAAATATGTGCACTATAGAGTACACTTATACTCTATATGTGAGTAAATATAATGTGTGTATCCACATAACAGGAAGATATAGGGCAGCGGGATACAAAAAAGACAAGAAGAGCAGAAACATGTAAATACAGTTTCATTTCTCTGAATGAATTCCATGAAGAAAAAGTGAGTTCTCAACCATTTCACATAAAACTGAGATTTTATGACTTCTAAGTAATAGAAACCATTACTTTCTAGACATCTGCTTCAATTTAAAAAAAAAAAAAATTTTTTTTTTTTTGACTTTTGAAAGTGAATCTAGGATTTCAAACCCAAAATTCCATAAAATAATCAGAGCTTTTAACTCAGCAGACTAAGCGCTTGCTTTGGCAGGCACAGGAACCAGGTTCGATTCCTGGTCCCCCGTGCCTCATCAGTCCCACACCCGGGGTGCGCTGAGCCTGCAAATGAGCCCAGGCACGGGGCGCACGCCTGTACTCCCAGTGCTAGGGAGGCTGAAACAGGAGGATCACTAAGTCCAAGCTGTGTAGTGAGAGCCTGTACCAAACACACAAGGGAAAAAAAAATTTTTTTAAGATACCAAAATTTAATGGAAATATTTTATCAGAAATGATCAATGACTCATTTTGGAAAATACCTGAAATAGAGTTAAAATATATCTGAGCATTTCTGAAGAGAAGGACACAAAAGAGAATCAGAGCTATGTTTGACGTTAAAATGTAAACCAGAAATCAGAGAACTTTTTAAATCTTGAGTGCTGCAAGTAGATTAGCCATTGCAGGTAAGTATTTAGAAATACTAGATTTAAAGCATGGAGAAAAGAGAAAGCTTCAAATACTGGGGAAAGGCTAAAAGGACATAATGGTGATAATAGTGACCATTATTTGCAGTGACAGCACAATGTAAATAAAAACTCTAACACAGTCTACACATATTTCCAGCAGAATGTAAGCATCTCATTCACAGAAACCTAGTAGCTATTACCCCGTGCAGCCTGCACACCTCCTACAGGCTCTGACACACAGCGAATACGTAACCTTGACACAGTGGATGGAGATGATCATAACCATACCACTCACTGGCACCCACAACCACAAACTCCAGCTAACCTCTCTCCCTTCCTTGATGTCCCTGAAGTCACACCAGAGGTGAGTAAAGACTGCATTATACTCAGGTGTTCTGCTTCACTCCTAGGAAGGCTGTCATTTTGCTCCAGAGCTGAAAAGCAAAGGCAAATCTAGCCCAGTGCTCTCGTTGCTTCACTCAGCTCTTCTAACGGCCAGGACAGCCCTGGTGCCAGGTGGAGAGGATGCAGCCCAGATGCAAGCAGCTCCCCGCAACCTTATAGGCCAAGCTCACAGCCTCCGGGTGGACTCCGTAACCCTAGGCCACTACCTGCGGGGCCTCTGTGAACTCTGATGAAAAACAGGACTAACGATAACACCAGATCTTCTGCAGAGTTTATATATTTTCAATCAAATTAGAGGACCTGAAAGAATGTTAAAAATAACAGCACACTAAAAGGATTTCTGGTGGTACTACATAATAATTCTAGTGGTATGCTCTGGATAACCTGGCCTGAAAAGAGCGGATGTATAGTTTGGCATCATGATAAATTTTTTGAAAGGCACATTATTAGGGGTATATAGCACCCATGTTTAAATTTTAGGAGTACTTCTTTTCTTATTAAGTATACATTTACACTAAACAACGTGTGCTTAACAAGAAAAGAAAATATTACATGTTAATATGTAAAGTGTTTACAATAAACATCAACATTTTTAACATTAACTGTTGATTTGCTTACAAAAATATAAAATATAACTTCAGAAATAAATTTCTATGTTTGTTCTTTTTCTTCTTCTGGTATTGGGAACTGAATTCAGGGCCTCACACTGTCGGGCAGGTGCCATGCTGCTGAGCTATATCTTCAGCCCTTATGTGAATGACAATGGAAATATAAACAAAACAACCAGAAAAATAATCTTTGCTTCAGTTATCCTCCTAAGCCAGTCTTCACACAAGACAGCAGCAGGTCCATACACAAGTCTCCCTCACACTGATAGCACATGCACTTAGCTTAGTTTTCCTTTCCTGCTTGGCAGGCCATAACTGTCAGCTCTTTTGTACTTCTATTTTGTCAGTAGCTTCCTATTATACTATACAATGCGCACTTGCCGGGAACATAAAATGTCAATAAAATGAAAATATCAAATACGTAATGCATGTTTAGAACAAAAATTTTAACATCAGCTGTTTACTTACTAAATTTAAAATACAAAATGAATTACTATGTGAACTACAATGAAAAGAGAAATAAAACTCTAAGACAAAAATAATCTTTTCTTCAATTATCATACCAAAACCAGTTTTCACACATGAAAACAACATGTTCCATACACGAGTATCGCTTACACTGACAGCACATGTGTTTTGTTTTCCTGTCCTCATTGGTAGGTCACACTTGACATCTAGAGATTCTTGTGATGTTTCATTATCTACTCACCAGTGTGCTCCAGAATTATTTTGCAGGGTTCTTTGGGCATATACATACTGTTCTACTCTGTTGAAATTGATCATTTATCAATTTCCAGTCCCAATTCTCTAAGGAAATTTCTCCATAATACTTGTGCTTGTCATTTTCTTTGTATACTATGGAACTATTTATGCATGACATATTTACAGTTGAGCAAAAACACAACCATTGGCCAACACTCTGTATTTCGAGTGACATCATAGTTGCTGCATAACTTGTCAACAACAGCTGGTCCAGCTTTTGTTTTATTGTAAAACTTGAACATTTCTGGCTTCATGAGTGCTGAGCATTCACTATCAATCTTGTTTGTTCAGTTGGTTTTGTTGAGAAAGGGTCTCACTATGTAGTCTGCACTGGCCTTGAATTATGTAGCTGTGGCTGACTTTTGAACTCACAGGCTCCTCCTTCCTCAGCTTCCACCCCAGCCTAGGCATGCCCCACCATGCCCAGCTTCCCTTTGGATCTCACCATACGGTGTAATGTCAATACCATTTTTTCTTCAGTACATAGAATGCCAATATTATGACTTTCTGACACCCAAAGACTGCACTACTATACACTTCTCTGTTGTGAATCTGAAATATTTATTCTGGACTCTCTACTTTGTTCTTGCAAACAAACTATCCAAGATGACCCCCGTATTACCTTTTTAAGGAGGTGCAAAAAGTCATTCACAACAGTATCATACCATTTATCACTACATGAATAAAGACCTCCTGGCTGAGTTCCAGGACAAACCTCTAAATTCAAGGTGAAAACTATCTTTGCATCCACTGGGGCATATACTTTTACACCATATTTGGAACATTTACCTGACAAACCACAAAATGATGTGAGTCATTCATCAACTGTCATGTGTATGAATGGTATATAATGTGCTTGACAGTTCAAAACAAAGCTTTCAAAAAATGAGCAACTAGCCAAATCTTCAGTGCTTTTTCTTTCTGTTTTTTGTTTTTTGTTTTGGTGAAACCAGGGATTGAACTCAGGCCCTTGCACTTGCCAGGGAGGTGCTTATTTCACTGAGCCATCTCCCCGGCCCCCGTTTTTTTTTCTTGGTAAGTCTTCTTGTCATCAAACATAGGCAATCTTTAAAGAACCAAATGTCTTGAGTGTCACTATTATTTTAAAAATCTCAATGGCATCTCTGTCGCTTCTCCATAAATTATTTAGATTCTGACAGAATGATAAGGTCCTGCTATAACAGCTTCCAGTTCAGACAGTGAGGTGTCACGATAAATATATTTTTGAGTGATACTATTGGTGCACATAGAATGTTTCCCCTGTATTTCATTATTACTGCATTTCACAACATCTTGTAGTATATTAGCCATTATAATTTCCAACACTGAAGCACAATGTTGGCATTCTGTCCAACAGGCTTTAACCCTGGAAAGAACCTGTAACATTTCCTGACCTATTTCTAATTTCAAATTCTTCAGTTATACATGACAATTTTGTAGCATTTTAACTAGGCAAATATTTATTTACATTTATTTATTTACATTACTTTGTTCCTCATCTGAATCAAAGTCTTTGTTCTGTACTTCTCTGTTGAATTTGCTCCATCTCACTATCACAACTCCTTCAGCTCACATGATCCAAGTTATCGTCATCAGTGGCAGAATCACCTGATGGTTCATGTTCAACCTCACCCCAAAGTTGTCAAAGCATGGGGTCCAGGGGGATAGCTCAGTAGAAAAGACACTTGCCTGGCAAGCGCAAGTTTCTGAGTTCAACCATAAAGAAAAAAAAAATCGAAGTTGTCAAAGCAGTTTATTATGCACCACTGTACTGAACGGGGCTAATTTTCTAAGAAAAATCAAAAGAAAATATTTAATAAAATAAATTATATACAAAAATGTCACATTGTGTAACACAGCATGTAATATAGATAAAACTCATCTGCTGCTTCGATAAATCTGCAATACCTTACTATCTGTCTTCCAAGTGAGAGAGCACAAAACTTTCTTCCTATATACCCAGAGCACAGCTACTGGGGTACACAGCTGGTTATGTTATGCTAAAGCACACACTTTCATTAGAAAAGTATGGTCCCCACATCTGTTACCTACTCATGATGCCCCTTTATGTGAATGGAGCGAACCTTCTGCCCACCTTCCCAGTTGCATTTGCTCTACGAGGATAAAAAGCCTACAATGTAGGTATTACCATGGTTCATATGCAGCTTGCTCCCCAAAGTGCAAACACTGGAAATGTGGCCCCAAGCATGGTGATGCTGACCTGTTACTCACTCCCCCATCTCTGAGGTACAGCACCAGACCCCTGGAACGTGAGTAGCAAAGGTTCATGTTGGCTCACAGGTCACTGCAATGCTCGCAGCCCATTACCTTGTTCAGCTATAAAGCAGGCAAGTTCCCTACTCCACCCAGTGAGATATACACAATTTTCATATATTAAGATATGTAAGATATTACCCATGTTTTCCCTCAAATAAGACCGAACTAGAAAATAAACAGCCTTGAAGACTAGGGAACAAAAATGTCAGCCCGTCAGCCTATCCACGCCTCCCCGTCCCTTACAGAAGAGCAAAGCTAAGGCAGATAAGGCAGGAAAAGCAGAGGCAAGGATAGGCTGACTGGGGCTGGCATTTGTGACCCCCAGTTTGTAAGATGGGCTACTTTCCAGGTAGGTCTTATTTTGGGGGTAACTGGGTATGTACACTGAAGCCAGCAAGGAATCTAGTTTTCATGGCCATGATTTTACTTCAGAAATGGTAATTTGTTAAAGCTAAGATTTTTAAACAGTCCCAGTGTAAAAAGGTGACATGTACCACTCATTTTTATTCCATTTCAATGACTATAGAAATGTCTAGCTTCCTAATTATGAATTAAAATGGTAGAACTTTACAGTATACAAAGATGCTTCACCCCAAACTTCTAAACAGTTGAACCTACCCATGGAGAATCACTGTCACTACTCGGAAGAGAACAGGGATAAAGGCCTACAAAGGTGGGGCTTCAACAACGAAAAACAGGCCAGTACTGAGTCACCTTCTGCCAGCAAACTGGCCTTTGAGCTCTAGGAAGTGACATTTGCTCCTGCTTTATATTCTGACACAAAGAATATTCTGACACAAAGAAGCGCTCCAACCTATCTCAGGAATGCTGTGATAACAAACACGCCTATTTCAAAAGCCCACCAGGAAACACAGGCGGGCAGAAGGGGAAGAGCAGGACTGAGCTTCCTCATGAAGCCAGCCAAGGCTGCTGAGGCTTTCTCTAGTGGTTTTCTCTTTTTTGTTTCTTCACTTTGGTTCCTTTCCCCAAGCTCAGCTGGTCTGCTGCTCCCCATCAGCTGCATTGCCCTCCTTTCCCTTACTCTGATGACAGTTTCTCTGAGGCCCTGACAGCAGAACACAAGATGGGGCTGGAGATTCAGCTCAGTGGTGCAGCAATTGCCAGGCAAGTGTGAAGTCCTGAGTTTGATTCTACCTCTAAAAACAAAACAAAAAACCAAACAGCACACAACTGGCCAAATTGGCTGCAACTAAGCCTCACTTCCAAGAGTCATGAGCTCTACAGTTGTTCAAAAGGCTCTTGAGTACTCAATCCAGTACTAAAGTGACTCTACCCTAATGTGGAGGGAAAACTACTTAGGTTTTCTACATAAACCCCTCAAAATACACAGTGAAATGTTCCATTAAAAAAAAAAAAGCTTAATGCAGAAAAGATATATTGACATTAATTCCCCTCAAAACACTCCTCCTCGCTTTGAACACACTCATCCCCGCATTTTTGCCACTTTTTGAAGCAGTTCTAGAAGTCCTCTTCCCTGAGGAAGGGAAGTCCTTTAAGAGACAGCTGCCATCGCAGAGCTCAGATGTGGTGGCCGTGTGCCTGCCATCCGGGATGCCACCTTGCAGCAGAAAGGCAGGTTCCTGAAACATCACACTGTGTCCTGGACCGTGCTATCCACTGGACCGCATCTTTCAACTTCTGGCTCTGCCCCCAAGTCAACAGGAGCATTAAAAGGAAACATTCTGAAGGTATCCAGAATATCCAGGAAGCCACAGCGACACAAAGACACCAGGACACAGTACTTCCAGAACTGCCTCAGACCATGGCAGTGACAATGGGATAGTGCATTCAAAGTGAGAATTTGAAAGGGATAAATTATAATACTTTTACTGCAATAATATTTTAATTCCAACATTCACTTTATTTTTCAATCGTATGTTATATAATTAATTTTCTCAACAGTGTAAACCTTAAAACAGTTACCTTAGAACTCTGCTAAGCTAAGATGCAACTTCCTGCCTCCTATTCTGGTTTTCTTATTTCTGTTTTATAGTTGAACTGGACAGTTCCACATTGGTACAAGCACAAGTGGGTGTCTGCTGCTACTAGGTGGTTCCCAGGAACTCCCACCGGGTACACTGGGCAGAGGAATGCCTGCCCACAGTGGCACAGGCCAGGGCAGTCCCTGCAAGCGTGTTCAGTGAATGTGCCGAGACTGTTCCACATAAGCGACCTCCCTACCAGGGATGGTAGCACACACCATCCTAGCACTTTGGAGGCTGAGCCAGAAGGATGACAATGTGGCCAATGTGGGAACCTTAGTAAATTAGCGAGAGCATGTCTCAAACTATAAGATAAAAGAGCAGGGGCCAAAGCTCAATGCAAAGGCCCTGGGTTCAGTCCTCAGTGCCACCAAAACAAAATAAAAAAGACCACCTTCCTTCTAAGCACAGGCCAACCATGCCATGACTAACTGTTGAAATGGAGCTCCAGTCCTGCATTTTGTATCAAACAGGTAATGTCCTAGAAACATGTGTACCAAGAAAGTGTCACAGGTTGGGCCAAATAGCTCATCAGACTATAGCACCTTCTCAGGCAGGAGCAGAGAGGGGGTTCCCAGGGCACGCTGAGAGGGCGACAGACTGGACATGGTGGCTCGCACCTGTAATCTCAGCACTTGGGAGGCTAAAAACAGAAGCATCATTCTAAGTCCTATCTATGTAGTGAGGCCATATAGACCCTGTACTAAATACATCAAAAAAAGAAACTTAAAAGATAAATAAATATATCACAGAATTCTGTAAGTAACTATTAGAAAATGAGTACTTATTATTGTTTTAAGATGATGGGCCTGCCAAGGGCTCTGGGCTCAGAGTGAGGGTATCAGTTTCCTAATCCTGGGCCTGCCCCTGCACACCTCTGTGGCAGGCGTATGGCTGCAGCCAGCACGCAGGAGTACTCAGGATGTTCACCGCCAGGCACCCGGGAATCATGCTAATGACTCGGTAGGTTCATCCTAATTCAAAAATCCTTACAACTGCTTAAGATGTAGGCTGGGAAGAAGTGAATGAGCCTCAGAGAGCAGGCCAGGTGCCACCTGACTGGTAGTGATTCAGTGATTCAGTTCAGGGAAAGTCACAGTCTTTGTACAGTTTATGAATAACTGTATTGTCCTGCATACAGAGCAAGGGGAAGCCTATCCTACCAAGTATCCACACCTTCTCAAAGTTCAGCTCACCAAACTCACATTGGGTGTCTAGCAGGTATCAGGGACTCCCCAACGGTTAGTTTAAAAATAAATAAAGCTGGAACTTCCCTCCAAGACTCAGGGATAGGCAAGCACAAACTTTTCCCTCCTCTGGATGACTACTGCAATTTGCTCATACCAGCCTACTGCACCTGTGACATAGGGTCCTGTGCCATAAATGCCCACCTCCGCGTAGGGCATCCCCACTGCTGCACATTCTCTTCTGGAGAGAGAAACCTTACCTGATGCTTTTGGCGTTGCCAAGGTAGACACTTTCATGGGCTTTATTCAACAAAACCCTCTTGTACCTTGATCTCCAACTTGCTCACATTATGCTCTGATTCCTTTCTTTTTTTCTGTTGGTGGGGGTGCCATGGTTTGAAATAGGGTCTCTCTGTGTAGCGCAGACTGGCCTCAAACTCCTTCAGTGTTCCGAGCTCAGGGATGGCAGATACAGGGCGACCACATCCGAGCTCGGCCACCATATCCGCTTCCCTCTCATTCCCTTTTCCAAACACTCCCTCCGGCCATCCCTGCATCTGCATACATTCCCAGCTCTGCCCATCTCTCTGAGGGCAGAGAGGTAGCTATTGAGGGGTAGCTATTTTCCTCCCTCTGCTCACCCCATTTTCTGACAGCCTTCCAAGTGAGGACTCAGGACCCACAGGCAGCCAATTAACCCCTTTCTTAGTCCACTACCTAAATGCCAAAGCCCTAGGTAAAGCAGCTGCTCCTACTCTTTACCAACTAAGTTCTAAACACTTCAACACCTAGAACAAGAAAATAAAATTCTGCCTTGACTTGTCCTGAATATTGCTAGAATTACTAGAGTTTGAAATAGAATCCTGATTCCTAAGTATGACATGGACTCTCCTCCCTCCTTCCACTTAAAAATCAATGGCTGGTTACTTTTTCTTTAAATTCAAAAACACATAATTTATCCATGGACAAATGAATTTAATTAAAACTTTGGCTTAATAAATGGCTTCTCTTTAGGAAATGTACAAGACATCTTACACTGAAACCACAGAAAGGCTTAATTAGAATTTAGATTTTAAGAATTAAAGACAGCGAAATGCCCAGCAATCAATCTAATGTAGCCCAAACCGAGTTTAATAAGATATGTAATTAAAATAGAAATATTAGCAAACAATTATTTTGAACCTGTCAGTTTCAAGCAGTGCTGATGTGAGGGTAGAGCAGGAACTGGACGATGCCGTTTTGCCTGCTTCTCGGCTGCCAAAGAACCTATCTGTTGGGGACTGCAACAGTCCCAGTGCGGCTGCTGCAGTAAGGAGAAATACATTATGAAAGGACCCTCAGGCGACAGGAGAGGCCACCCTGGCTGCATCTGTGGCAATACGCCGGTCCACAAGACAAGCAGTCCGTCCACACTCCATGACACAGAAAAGCCCACCCATGCCTTGGTGTGGGGCTCCTCCTATCTTCCCCTTTCTCAATTTTTCTTTCTCCTTCTGTCACCATTTCCCTTCTACCTTCCTTTCCTCTGCCCCCACTTACTGAATCCTCTCTTGCTGGCCTTCTGTTTTCTTTCTTCTTGAATTCTAACACAGAAGAACAGCAGTCACATATTAATTCAATGACATCAATATTCCCAGAGAGGTGGCCTCTGGCTGCAGGCATTGCACTACACAGCACTAGACTTACCAAAATGGTGGAAGCTTGACTATCTGCCTTCAAGAGGAAGGCATAACACACGGACCATCAGTATACGTGAGATACAGCTCTGTGCGTAGCTGTCACCTGGGACAGCCCCCATCTGCCCTGTGACCAGATGGCCCAGGAGGAATTATGTCACATGGAGAATGCGTTTCCCCAAACAGTGCATGAAGGAGCATGAGTATGTGAATTTATGGTTCAGTGTTTCCAGTTACTGCAGATTATTCTACCTTTGTTATGAACTCAATTATGTAATGAACACACATGTTCCCAGTGACAGGATGTCCTGGGCTTGAGAGAGGGATGGCCCCAATGTCCTTCTCATCTACTTAGATGGCTGGATGACCCTGGATGAAGTCCCCAAATACCTTAGGTTATAAAAAGGGAGTGTGAATGTTTACCTACTTCAGGCAAATGGTAGGGAGAACCTGAGTAGTGCTTGGAGAGGCCCTGACATCTATCTGAGCCCACTTGTGCTACTACTAAAGAGAACACTTTGGACTGGGAAACTTAGGGTCTGGAATCTGGAGGCTTCCAGACACAAGGCACCCACAGACCTCATGGCTGGGCGGGGGTCATCCTCACAGACAGTGCCTTGAGGTGCTCTAAAATGACATATGGGACAGGCAGTAGAGAGCCATGACCTAACAGTTCCCAAAGGCCCATCGTTTAATAGGACTACACTGGGAATTAGGTTTTAACATATGAAGCTGAGGGCAGGGTAGTGGAAGACATCAGAACAGAGCTGTATCCAGTAGGCTGTTGCTTTTCCTCCTGCATCTAAACACAAAGGCTTGTTTATTGAACACTGGGAAGTAACCTTCCACCCTCATTCTACCTCTCCCTGTCTCACACTGCCCAAGGGAGGGAAAAGACCCTTCCTCCCTCTGGGCAGCACAGCAGTGTCCTGAACACCCATACTCTGCTTCTCATGCCTGCTGCCTGTATGCCCAGGGGCTGCTCCAATGTGTGGAGCCTCAGCTGAGAACTGTGTGTCCTTCTTCAATGACTAGCAGCCCACATGAGGGCCACAAGGCCACCCTCACAGTTAACACAACAATGGACAATGACAGAAAACCTTTCACTGCTGGGAGAAATTTCAGGAAAAAATTGGCATTGCATTTATACGGAGACAAAGTGACTTCATAGGGCTCTTTTGACACAAAGCTCCTCCAGCTTGAGTTCCCTCCCTTCCCGGCACAGGAGGCCGCAGCCAAGGAGGATTCACCGTCCTCTGCTTCCCTTTGTTACTCTCTCAATCAGGGTGACTGGCAGCCTGCCCTATGCTCAAGTCCAGAATGGAACTAAAATAAACTGTAAACTAATCTGAAGTAGGATCTACCTGGAAAACAATGTGCTCAGAGAAGGAAAAAGTCCACAAGGATTCCACTAAAAAGTACAAAATAAAAAGTACAAAATAAAAGACAAGCTATGTGATGATGCCCCCAATGCCGTAGTTAAACAGGGGCCACGGCCAGCTGAGCCAGTACAGCCCCATGATGCCCCTAGATCCATCCAGCCCCGCTCAACAGCTGTAACGAGTACACCCACCCAGCTATCTCCCTTTGCTCCTGATTATACCTGAAATTTCTTGAGAAAGTCTTTCACAAGTGACCAAAATACATGGTAGATGCTTCATTTAAATAAAGAAGTGGGCTCAGATAGATGTCAGGGCCTCTTCTAAACATTCATTGTTTTAAATATTCATTGCATTTTTAGAATACAACTCACATATGGACTAAAGATTCAATGGTCAACCAACATTAATCAACATCCTCATCCGGCTTATCAGTTGTCTTAGGCACAGGAAATGACTAAAATAGCACCGTGTTGCATTGAAGACCATCCCTGAGCCCTAGCAAGTCTAAGTCTACTAACAACAATCAGACAAAGAAACACAGCTTGAGAAAGGACCCTGGACAACTGCAATTCCATCAGAGTATGGCTGTCCACAATATTCTGCACTGAAAGAATCTACAGCCATGGGGAAAAAGGAACGCTTCTCCACTGCTGGTGGGAATGTAGACTGGTGCAGCCATTTTGGAAATCAGTGTGGAGGCTCCTTCAAATACCAGGGCCAGAAATCCCACTCAAACCAGCTATCCCCCTACTGGGAATTTTCCCAGAAGAACTGAAAATATCACATCATAGTGATATGTATGTTTATAGCAGCACAATTTGTGATAGCCAAATTTTGGAAGCAACCAAAATGTCCATCATCTGAGGAATGGATGAGAAAGATGTGGTATTTTTAACACAATAGAGTATTACTCAGCTGTAAAGAATGATAAACTCAAAGCCTTCATATATAAGTGGATGCCACTTGAAAATATACTCATAAGTGAAATAAAGCAGACCTACATGTGTAAATATTGTAGTCTCCCTAGTGTAAGAACTCAAAAGAAGAAATAAAAATTGAAAGGTATAACACAATTAAATGGAAAGCGAGAACTTTCCATATTATGTCTAAGGCATTTGATATTCAGACAGACATTGATGTTAAGCTCAACAGTCTATGTTTTAGGGTAATAATATCATTAAGCTTCACTTCTGGAGGATTATCAAATTAAGTTTGTAGACCAAAAAAATTAAGAGAAAAGAAAGGGCCAACATTCTGGCCCTAGACCTTCAAGGATTAAACAAGGAAGAGAGGGCAAGAAGAAAAGATAGAAAATATGCAGGGGCAAAACCACACATTTATATACACAAGATGGTTAAGGCAATGATCCTGAGAATCTCCATCGCGTTTTTGAAACTAGCAGTTATTTGGCAGGATTCTCACTCTGACTAACTATATATGCTGATACCTGTGAGCTAAGCAACTGCACTGAAAATAGTAATGTGTAATACTAGGGCCATGCTCGGAATCCCTGACATTCTGGTCTTCTAAAAGCATACTGCTTGAGCTAGCCATACTGCTTTCAGAAGTCTGCTGCAATCATCAGAACCAATTCTCATCATTTCTAGTCAACAAAAAACATAAATCTGGGGGGAAATGTTTCTTCATACTCATCTACTCCCTGTGTGCTATATGTCAGTGTTACCAATAAAACACTTAAGTCAGTCAAAATGCCACCCATAAGCAATAGGTTGAATGAATCAACTAGCCAGTCTATAAAAGAGGGAGTCTGTGCTAGTATGGAAAACATCCATGAAATATAGTTCTCAAAAGTACATGTGAGGGCTAGGGAGATAGCTCAGTAGAATAACTGCTTGCCTGGCAAGCACAAGGGCCTGAGTTCAATCCTCAGTCATGCAGAAAAAAAAAGTAATAAATGAAAACAAGAGACAGGAAACAATGCCATAGGACTGT
The DNA here is from genome assembly GCA_004027165.1 of Ctenomys sociabilis. Taxonomy (NCBI): domain Eukaryota; kingdom Metazoa; phylum Chordata; class Mammalia; order Rodentia; family Ctenomyidae; genus Ctenomys; species Ctenomys sociabilis. The sequence goes on from PVKA01007334.1 coordinate 77,277, forward strand.
CCTGTTACAATGTTGTCTATGGTTAGATTTCTAAATTTTGGTGTAAAAATTTGTAACTATTTATTTCTATTTTTTTACTTTTTTTTTCACATTCTGGATGGATTTAAAGTTTAGCATATCAACAAATAATGGAAAAATACATGTTCCATGTTATGTCTAAGGCATTTGATATTCAGACAGACTCTAATGGTAAACTCAACAGCCTATATTTTAGGGTAATAATATCATTAAGCTTCTCTTCTGGTAGATTAGCAACTTAAGTTTGCAGACCAAAAAATTCGAGAAAAAGAATGACTACAAGGATACCAAGATTTTGCCCCTAGCCCTTCAAGGTTAGTGAGGACTCAGGACATAAGAGGAACTGAACTCTAACATCCTGTAGCTCAGTGGTATCCCAAATTTTCTGATCAAGGAGATTATGGGGACACAGAGGAAAGTGATCAACAACGTAGAGTGTGCTTAAGGAGAGTCACATGGAGAAAACATTCTCTCAGACTTTCACAGAGAGCAAATTGGTCAAGCAATGGCCATGACTCATCCACATGGCTGACACTGATCTACAAACTGCTGTACAGGGTTTCATGGTAAATCTTGGGAGGATCTGACAGAAGTTACATTTCTTATTTTATAGACACAGAAGTTACATTTCTTATTATGTAGGTCTTGCTTTATCTTGGTCTTAACCATCCAGCAGAAAAGTATAAAAATGAGGTATAAAAAGTAAAGTCATATTAATAGACTGAACTATAAAAGGCTCAAGTCAACAACTTCTGACATTGCCAGACACTCAGACAACCCACTAGTATTATGGACTACTGGCCTATATTGGATTACTTTGCTAAATTCATGCACCGACATTGTATGAATGGCAATGGAATACCCATCTCTGACAAAAGTAAACAAAAAAAGATATAAATGAAGATCCATTTTGCAGTGAAATCTGTATATACAAAATAGCATAGATATACAGTTATTTTCTATTAGTTCAATGAGAAGAAAGTTTTGAACTAATAGTGTTTTGATAAGATACCATGTCTGCATCTTGTACTATGAATAACTACTACAAAGACAACAACATGCAATGT
>PVKA01007335.1:0-78313 GCA_004027165.1 Ctenomys sociabilis
TACATGAGAGAGCTTGGCTCTACAGCTTCGCCCCGTGGAGCCCTGAGATGACTCCAGCCCATCTGTCACCCTGAGTGCGACCTGTATGAGACTGAGCCAGGACCTCCAAGCTAAGCCACTTCGGGGTTCCTGACCTACAGTGTCTGTAGGATAATGAAATGTTATTTGTAAGGGTGTTTAGTCGCTGAGTTTTGGAGAAATAAATGATGGATAGAGTTGCCCCTTTGTCTTTTAAAGTTATGTTTTATGTTCTGAGTGAAAAACTAAAATATACTTTTTGGTTAATATAGAGAAAGAGAAAAGCAAAAATTTATCCCAAAATTGTAACGAAGAGTGTAGCGATGTTTTCTACATACTCAACAGAGTGACCTATTTAAAATGTGCATTAGATTGTGTGATTTCCTTTTTCAAAGTTGTCCAGGGACACCCAGGACACTTGGAATGTAATCCCGCATTCTTTCTGTGGCCTCCAGAGCCGAGGGAGCCCCTGCTGTTCTGCTGACCACAGGGTCATCTGTTCTTTGCCTCACCACGCAGCCCCATAAGCAGTCTCCCCAGGCTCACTGGCTGGCCCTCATGCCCTTGCCTCAGGTTGAGAGCTTGCTGTGTTCCTTGCTGACCTAGCTTCCCTGATGATCTCATGCCAGCCACTTGCCTCACTCATCTCTCCAATGGGGCCTTTTGTCTGAGTTCAAATGTTGATGCATAGAGATGCCTTCCCTGAGTGTCCATCCCTAACACCCCCCTTTACCTACTAACAACATTTATTTCCTCTTGCTTATTCTCTGTCAGTTCCTCTCCCACTAGTGTGGCTCTTACATAAATACAGGGATTTGTATTGCTTACTGCTATACCCCTGTACAAATAAACATTTATTGATTGAATGCTAACATTCTACATTACATACCTCAATCTCTTCCTCATCCAACCTTCCCATCCTCCTGGCTCTTCACTCTAGTTCAACTCAACTTCAGTTCAGAAAACTATGGAGTCTATGATTCAGGGAGGAATAAGGGTAGAAAGACCTTATCTGGAAGACCTTACAGTAAATATCCATCAGGGAAGGACTTGTAGAAGGAAAAGTTCTAGAGGGCTGGCCAGATAGCTTAGCAAACTAAAGCATCTGCTTAGGCAGACACAGGGACCAGGGTTTTCATCCACAGAATGCTGTTCTAGCCCTAACCTCGGGGCTCACTGAGATGGTGATTGAGACTGGGTGTGGTAGTGCATGTCCGTAATCCTAGCACTTGGGAGGCTAAAAATAGGAGTATCACTATAAGTCTGATCTATGTAGTGAGACCCTGTCGACCCTGTATTACATACATTAAAAAAGACTATAAAAAGGTAAAATTGTAGGCTTAAAGGGTGTGAGGTTTGTATTTAGTAAAATATATATTGCCTTTATATGTAATATATATATACATATATTACTTTTAATGTTTGTATTGAATATATTCAGCATGTTGCCTTTGAAAATAGTCTTAACATCTGTATTAGAAAGTGCTTTATGCTTGCTAAGGTCCACTTCTTTACTCCATGATACACAAAACAGAACACATTTTCTAGCCTCTTTGTTGTCAGTTATAATGTTGTTGCTGAGTTTTGGCCAGTGGGCTGTGAATGCAGTAGGCACCTGATTAAATTTTAGGGCACAATAATTTCCCATGGTACAATCCCCGGTCTTTCCTTTTCTTTTAGTGTAAGTTGCATAAAAAAAATAACAATTCTGGTGATTTTCACACACATGGAGTGAAGACAGAAGCTCCACTGGGGGCAGGTGTTTGGAATCTGGTGATGAGAAGAAGGCCTCCTTGTGCACAGTCATGTGGCTGTAGTTTCAGCCAGCCACATGTGGACATTGCTAAGCCACTGTAGCAGACGCTTTTGGTCACACAAGTCGCATTGTTATACATCTTTGGTCCACTTATCATTTCAGCTGTAGCCAAGGAGAAGTCTATAATTACTTGGGCAGATTCTGAGCTTGCATGGTCCACCTCTCACAGATACTGTCTTTATTGCTCTCAGTCTTCTCTGGCCTTTCAGGAACCCCCTTGCCCTTCTCACGAGCAAACACATCATAGGCAAACAAAGGAATTAACAACCTCAAGGGCCACTGTCAACCAGTGGGGACAAAGCAAGAAAGTCTTTCACCTCCACTCTTCAAATAGACAGTTCTGGAAAGAGTTATATGTTCCTTTTGGGAATCCGCGTAAGTGAACCCATAGCAGTGACCTCAATAACGCATTTTATATTTTGTTTTTCTTTTTTTCAAGTCTCACTCTTTTCCCTTCATCCTTGCCTCTGGTTTCAATTCCTAAATTAAGTACAATTTTCAGGTTCTTGATTGCTTCTGCTTTTAGAGGACCCAGAACTAAGCCAGTCATTGACGTTTCAGGATTTATCTACTACAACTCTAGCACTTATCTTAAGAAATAGAGTGATAGCACTAAATGAGATATTGAGTCATGATAACATTTAAAACTTACATGATTAATGTTGAAAGAAGCATCTGTGAAGTCTAGAGAAAAACACATATTGTACAATGAAAAATACTTGGGGAAAGGCCCATGGACACATGGAAGGTTGTGTATTATTAAGCTTATAGCTCTAGGGGGAGTGGTTAGCAGAAATCAAAGGAATTGAGTGTGTTGGTATTTTTTGCATTTAGAAAATTATGGCAGAAATACTGATGGGTAAATGAGTAAACAAAATGCACTACATATGTACAGTGGAATGTTATTCAGCCTTTAGAAGGTAGAAAATTTTGACACATGCACAATAGAGATGAACCTTGAATATAGTACATCAAAGGAAATAAGACGGGCTATAAAAGGACAAATTCTATATAATTCCAATACATGAAGGACCTAAAGTAGTTAAATTTATGGAAACAGAAAATAGAATAGTAGCTGCCAGGAGATGGAGGATGGTGGTCAGAAATTAGGGAGTTTAGCCGGGCGTGGTGGCACAGGCCTGTAATCCCAGCACTCGGGAGGCTGAGGCAGGGGGATTGTTGTGAGTTCGAGACCAGCCTGAGCTACAAAGTGAGCTTAAGGCCAGCCTGAACTGCACAGTGAGACCCTGTCTCAAAAAGACAAAAAAAAGAAAAAAAAAAAAAAGAAAAAAAAAGAAATTAGGGAGTTTGTAGTGTATGATAATAGATATTTAGTTTTTATTGATTAAAAACACTGCATTGACACTTCAGAGGCTGAGGCAGGAAGACTATTGCTAGTTCTAGACCAGCACAGGCTTCGAAGTGAGTTCAGGCCAGCCTGAGCTGCATAGCAAGGCCATGTCTCAAAAAGACAAATAATAAATGCAAACATGCATGCATAGATACATACACTTCATGGATTGATGGTTGTCATATTTGCACCACAATGTAAATATACTTAATGCTAATGAACTATATATTTAAAAATGAGTAAGATAATGCTAGTCCCATGTCTAGCACCATGAACTAAACTAAATGAACCAAAGATCTAAATATTAAAGCAGGAACACTGGAAGACAAAATAGGTAGGAATCTTGAAGATCTAGGGGTATGCAGAGAGTTCATGAACCAAATCTAGACTGCATGAGAAATACCTCAGTGAATCGACAACATAAATCTCATCTTATTAAAAGTTTTCACAAGCAAAAAAATTCACCAACCAAGTGAAAAGAAAGCCCTCATAATGGGAAAAAAAAACCCCAACTTCCCCTCAGACCAAAGACATCTATGTAGAACATATAAAGAACTAAAAAACAATCAGACCCTGGCCCAGTTCAAAGAATCCATCTGTTGTGGTTGATACAGTGTGTCAACTTGAGATGTCCAAAGCTTGGCTAGATCTACTTGATGATTCTACATCCTGGGGTGTGGGGACCCTGCCCTAGGGTGATTCAGCTCACAAAAGGCATATAAAGGGTTTGAGGAAGTGTTCTGTGTCCCCCACTTCCATGGATGAGTTCTAATCTTTGCTCTGCCACTTTGCAGCCAAACCACTTTGCAGGCAACGGTTTTCTCAGTCAGTGTGGAAGGGAGAGAAGCCTGATAGATGCCACGCTGATGCTCCTCTCTGCCCTTCATTGTTTTCTATCACTGTGAACTTCTGCCATTTGCCTTGGAGCCAGGGAAGTATGGACTGAAACCTCCACTAACTGTGAGCTAAATAAACCTTTCCTTCCTTCATTTTGAGCGTCAGTTATTTGTTGTAGAAATGAGTGAAAAGTAACTGAGGCACCATCCAAAAATGGACATCTAAGATGAACACCTACTTCTCAGATAAAGAAATGCAAATGGCAAACAAATATATGAAAAAAAAGTTCTATATCACTGTTCACTCTAGAGATGCAAATTAAAACACCACTGAGATACCATCCTGCCCTAGCAAGAATGTTATCATCCAGAAAGCAACCAAAAATAAATACCGGACGGGCTGTGGGGGAAAAGGAAGGCTTTTCCATTATAGGTGGTAGGCTGGTGCAACCAATATAGAAATCAGTGTGGGGATTCCTGAAAAAACTAAGATTAGAGGTCTCATTTGACCTTGCTAGTCCCCTTCTGGGTATTTGCCTAGAGAAATTAAACAGGCATCCCAGAGGGATATATGCGCATTCATGTTTGTGTCAGCATAATTTGGCATAGCTAATTTTATAAACAACCCAAATAGCCATCAACCAAGGAAGGTGTGGTCTTTTCATACTATTCAGCTATAAAGAAGAAGAAACTTGAGACTTTTATTTATTTAAATGGATACAACTTGAGACTATACTCATAGGTGAAATAAATCAGTCTTATATGTGGAAACATCATAGTGTCTCCCTAGTGTGACAAACTGAAAGAGTGAATAAGGCCAAAAATGTATGATATGTATTGTGAAATGGAATGAAATTGTTCAGAAGGGAAAATAAGTAGGATGGGGAAAAGGACACTGTAGAAAGGGGAAAAATGCAATTTCTCTATGCTATTGGTGTCTCTTAATTCATTAAAAGGAATGTTCGTGCTAATATCAATTGGAAAAAATTTTATGACCATACTTTGTACCCTGAGCAACTACTTTAAAGAAAACAACATATAATGTATTGACTAGTGTTGTTCTATTATTTTGTCACAAAATTTTATTTTACTTTTTCCCCATGAAATTAAAAAAATGTTAAAATAAAATGAAGAAGATAATAAGCTTTCTATCATGAATATCTTACAATTCAAAAAATAAAAAAAAACTTCTAGATGACGTAGACCAGTTCAAAAGCAGAATAAAAGGGATAGCATCTAAGAATTTAGGAGCATCGATAGGTTGAAAACCTACTTCCTGCTACACCCAAAGTAATAAGATTCGGAATGGGTTTATTCAACAACAGCCCCAAATGGTTCAGCCTTGTGACAAGCATCAGCTTGATAGTTAGGAAAGAATGTGGGTGTGGTTGCTTGTGGGAGGTACGATAGCCCCCGAGCCTCCATTGTCTTACAGAAATGGTTTCTCTTCCTGCAAAGCTGCCACGTCATGACTTCCTGCTGCATGCTCCCCCAGCAGATCACATGAGGACCTCTAGCCCATAAGATTGCCTTAATACGCCCGTGTCATCGGTGACACTGACTTCCTCTCCCACTGCTATAAAAGCCGTGTCGCTTCCTTGAATAAATGAGACTTAATCAGAATCCTGTCTTGTCTCCATTTCTCGTGTCTCCTGTCCTTTGTCCCCTCCACCATTCCCCGCTCCTCTCCCAGGTGACCCTCGTTGACTGACCCGCTGGATGGGACAGTTGCTGGTAGATGAAACTGAATGGAAGAAAATTTCACTGTTGCTGGCACAGAAACTGCAAAAATCTACACAAAACTGGCCTGAAAAAAAGTATCCATTTGAGATTTAAAGACATCTTCAGGCTTCTAAACATGTGTCAGCTTCAGGTAAAATAAATTAAAAAGTAAAAAGCAAAAAGAACAAGGAAAAAAATGTAAGGATTATTGAAAGAAAGTTAATATTTAGTTAATTGATCAATCTTTCATCCTTATGTCTGGCAATCTGAGCAACAAATTGCTCATAACAATATGTAATACTATAACAATTATTAATCTATTTTTGTTATGAAATTCTGTATCATGTGTATTGTTTTATAGTACTTTGTTTCTGTTTTTGCTCTACTACTACTATTATTATTATTATTATTATTATTAATTTGGCACAGTGCCTCACCCTACACAGCTTGGGCTCATAGTGATCCTCCTGTTTTCAGCCTTCCCAGTGCTGGGATTGTAAGCATGGGCCACTGTGCCAAGTCTTGGTGGCTGGCTCAGTGTGCCTGGGGCCAGGGCCAGCATGACATGTGGTGCTGGAGATTGAACTGGGTCCCTGAGCTTGTTAAGCAGGCACTTACTTAGTCCACTGAGCTATCTAACCAACCCTCTGTCTTTGTTTTTGTTATTTGTTTTTCTTCTTTAAGATAAAATGAAAAGAAAAGAAAAAAAGAAAATGGCATTGCCCCCATGGTGGGGTTTCTTCTCAACAGTGATCTTGAAAATGGCCAGCAGGAAAATGGACAAGGAATCTCTCTGAAGGGAAAACCAGATTCCAAGAGCAATGGAGTTGGAGAGGGAGCTGCTCTCTGAGGGCACTCAGGGTCTACGGAAGGACCAACCCTGCCTGCCAGGAATTGAGAAGTCCCAGGCCAGGCCATCACTGCCAGATGTCAAACTGTAGCCCTGTCCTATCCATCCACTGTCCTCGGAGGAATATTTGGGCTATTGTGTGGATGTGCTGAAATGAGAGGGTGGGGAATACACTTTGTCTAGTTAATTCAAGGTCCGCTCAACCACAAGGACCCACATCTGGTTAGACGGCATGGACAATGCATTTTCTAGAGACACAGAACTTTGAAACAGAAGTAAAGATTGTGGGAACTTCAAATTGTCTGGTCAAGTTTTCTCTGGAGAAGCACAAGTGTGTTTTATGTGTGAGAATGAAAAGAAAATGGCCATTTAGTAGAAGAGTATGCGATAGCCAAGAGCTTCAAAATATTCACCAGTGACTGTTTTCATTTTTATGTTTTACCACAGTGCACAATTGGATTACAATTTCAGCTTTCCTTGTGGCTAAGGACGGTGCAAGTGACTGAAATTCAGTCAGTGAGGATGTGGGCAAAAGCGGTGATGATGTGACTTTCAGCTGTGACCCACACATTCCTCCCAGGAGACATCTTTTCTGCTTCTACAATGCAAGAAAGGGCACAATAGCCATAATAATTTTGAGAATCCCATTTGTAAACTGTAGAGCTATGAGATGGAGACAGCAGCCAATCAGGAACAACCTTAGCAGGTGACCTAGACAAGACATAAGTTCTGGTCTGACAAGCTACTGATCTTTTTCCTGTGCCAAGAACTATACTTATTTCCACTGCTAAACTATTATATTATTAAAACATGTGCTGATCATAGATAACTTGGTAAATTCAGACAGGGAAAGAAAAATAAAATCTACTTTTTCCACTTCCCAAAAGTAATAACTTTCAAAGTTTTAGTGTGTTTTCTCACTGTCACTTTTCTTGCATAAGAACACTCATATGTTTTAGAAAGAAAATACTATAAAAAGAATTTGTTGATATAAAATATTTTCCAATCAAAATCTTTAATTGTTCCTATAATTTCACATATATTTAAAAGTATGAATTCTACAATTGATTAAAATTATTAGTAATAAAAATAGTCTTTAAGGCATTTTTTTCTATCCTTATTCATATTTAGATGTCTTACAGAGTGAGGAATTCTTTACTATTTTTTATCATTTGATACCCAGTGCATGACACAGTGTCTGGAAAATTGAAGAACTTAATAACTATCTATTGAACATGTTGCTAAGTACACACAGTGGTGCTTCACCTTGCTTCACATACTTGATTCTTTCTACAGTTCTAGTCACTAACCAAGTTGGAGGAGGACCCAATCATTGTCCATGGTTCAATGCTGACTTTATGGGGAAATTTTGATTAGGTTTGTAGCTAGAATCATGGGAAAGTTGAGTTTGTGAACCAAGATATCACTATAAATGGATGAATGGATGGATGGACAGACTGATGGGTGGACAGACAGATGGACAGATGGATGAATGGATGCAAGCAATTGTGTTTTAGTGTTATATGAAAAGTATTTTTAATCATTTCAGTTTCTAAATCATAAAATTATAAATAATCATTTTGAAAGGGCTGTACCAGTAGCTTTATGCATATATCAGATGTATTAATAGTAGGCCCACAGAAAAGGATAGAGAAAAAAACATGCCTTATAAACATTTTTTTTTCTTCATGAGATAAAGAGAAGAAATGGAAATAAATGAGTTGGACAAGGGCAGCAGCTGAATATGAGGGTCATACTTTTGGCTCAGGTTGTAGTATCCATCTGACAATTTGTAAACTTAATTCAACTAGGTTCTTAAATTCTGAGGCAGAACAAGAAGATGTTATTTCCTTGTGATTTGAATTCTATTGTAAATTAATTTTACTATTAATTAAAGTGACTATTCATGTATTTTTTGCATTGATGTCGCTTTTAACTAGAGAATTTTTTTCTGTGAAGACTAAGAAAATGTCTTAGTACTTTTAAGGACGCCCCCTTTTTGAAACTATGGCTACTGCTTCCATACTTCCATGACCTTTTGCACATAATAATTCGGAGTAATGTGAGATCAACCTGATCTCTCTCTTTTAATAATTCCTGCTTTTAATTAACCAGTCTCCCCTTTTCATATGTAAAACTCAAAACTTTTGTGAGTTTAGCTAAGAATGGATTATCTGGTTCTCATAAAATAAGACATGGTGAACTCTTCCAATATGTATGTTTGTGTCTTCCTCAATTTGAGTAGGTTCCTTGAATTACCTTTATCACAGGTGACTTATATGAAGCTGTTTCTTCCTCCTGACCTTCTAATTTCAGAAACTTAGTCATATTTATCTCTTTAGAAAATGGCCTATAGTAGAAGCCCATTGGTGGGTTGTTAAAGTAAATGAAAACTAGAATTGATCAGAAAAATCTTTCATAAAGGAGGTGTCTAGCCACTGACAGAATATTTTATTGTATGTGATTTTCATTTCATTTAAGTATTCACAGATCATAGTTGTGAATTTCTCCAAGCAATGAAATTATGGACAGGTGATTTGCTTTAGCTGATAAGATAGACTTTATCCTGATGGTAGAAAAATCTAGATGAACACTTATACACTGGGGCTTGCTGTCTTTCATTATCTTTGGAAACCCGAGACTGCCACATAAAGGTACCCTGCTAACCTACTAGACAATTCAGTGCCACATGGAGCAATGATTTTATTTAGACCCTACTCCTGCCCAACAGAACAGCTAGTCTACCAACTTCCAAATATTTGGAATGAGACCACCTTAGAGTATTCCGGGGCCAAGTCAAGTTGACCAGTCCTGGGATGAAGCTCATGTATTCACAAAATTGTGAGAAATATTTGTTTCATGCCACTGAGCTCTGAATTGATTTGTTATGTAGTGAAAGACAACTGGCTAAGGAAGGCACACATTGAACCATTCCAACTTTAGAGGCTGTTAAGTAACTAATGTATTTGGTATTTTTTTTTTTTATTTTAAGGAGAAAAACAGCTTAAAAACAATGATACAGAGTTTCAAACAACATAATAAGAGATTAACAATGGTCAATATATTATGTGTTGGTATCTTCAATGTAGTTGCTCAGATTATAAGATATAGACATGAAAGATTAGTCAAATAATATAAGGACGAAATGCTCTTTTTATTGAACCAATAGAAATCTGTAGTATATTTATTTTAGCTATCTTACATATATATATATATTTTTTTTTGTTTGTTTGTTTTTGTTTTTTTTAGTCTTCTTTTTTCCTTTCCCCTATTCCAGTTGTTCTTTCCTTTTGAGCACTTTGTTCCCCTTTCACAACATCTGTTGTAAATTTTGGAGCTTATTTGCTCTTTCAAGGTTTTACATTAGGAACATAATACAATGTTTACACTTGTGAGTCTCATTTTTTTCATTTATGGGTATGGTCAGTTATATTCATTTACCTGTAAAATACTCAAGTTTATCCTGCTTTATAGTTGAGTAGTATTCCATTGTATAAAAATGCCATCTTATTTTATCCATTCCTTGGTTGATGGACATTTGGGTTGCTTCCAAGATTTACCTATTACAGTCTGTGCTGCTATAAACATGTGTACACAAATATCGCTCTGGTATGATGTTTTAAATTCTTCTGGGAAAATATGCAAAAGACAAATAGCTGGGTCAAATGGGAATTCTAATTCTAATTTTGTGAGGAATGTCCACACTTATTTTCATAGTGCTTACAGGAATCAATGCTTCCACCAACAGTGGAGAAGTGTTCCTTTTTTCCTACAGCCCTTCAGCAATTTTTATTGATTGATTTCTTTTTTTTTAATTGGTTGATTTCTTGATGATATCTATTCTTTCTGGGGTGAGGTAGAATGTCAGTGTTGTTTTAATTTGCTCTCTTGAATAATCATTAGTGTTAAAATTTTTCATATATTTGTTTGCCATTTGTATATCTTTATCTGAGAAGTGTATATTCAGCTCAGATGTTGATGCTTGGATTTGGTCTTTGAATTTGGAAGGTTTAATGTTTTTCAGGTGTTAGCATGTTCTAGAGAAAAGTCTTTTGTCTGAGGGGCAGTCGGCTAAAATTGCTTTTCCCTGTGTGGATTTTCTTTTCATTCTGTGATTTCTTTCAATGTACAAAAACTTTTTAATAAATGATATCCTAGTTATTATTATTATTATTATTATTATTATTATCTATATTTTAGTAAGAGTCTACAGTGTCTCACTACATAGATTGTGCTCATAGTGATCTGCCTGTGTTCAGCTTCCCAAGAACTGTGATTACAGACGTGTGCCACCATGCCCATTCTCAATTGCCATCTCGGCGTGCCCTGGGGGTGGGACTGGCACAGAAGGCCTGGGATTGAACCTCTAACCCCTGCTTCTGCCTAAGCAGGTGCTTTAATCTGCTGAGCTATTTGGCCAGCCCCCTAGTTACTGATTATCTGAAGACTTTCCCATGAAGTTTGGGCTTTGTTCATGAACTTTCTGCCTACCCTTATATCTTGAAGATTTCTACCTGATCTTTCAGTACATTTATTGTTTTTGTTCTCATATTTATATCATTGATCCATTTTCATTTTAGTTTAATGCATAGTGATAGACTTGGGCTAGTTTTAGTCTTCGGGCTAATTTTCCCAGCACCATTTACTAAAGAGACTATCTTTCTTCCAGTGAATGTGTTTGGCGTCTTTATCAAAGATAAGGTGGCTGAGTGTTCAATTGTGCCTGAATTGTCTAATCTGCTCCAGTCTTCCATGGGTCTGTTTTATTTTCATTTTTGTTTTGTTTTGCTGGTGAATCTATCACATTATCTTTGCAGAACAACCTCAAGTGAGGGATTTTGATGTCTCCTTCCCTGCCATTGTTGCCCAGTGTTGCCTTTGCCCCTCTAGGTCTTGTTTCCAAATGAATTTTCTGAATATTTTCTCTCAATCTGTGAGATGCTGAGGGTATTTGGATTTGAACTGTATTAAATATGTACTGTAATTTTGGAAGTATGAACATTTTTCACTATGTTGGTTCTTCCTATCCATTAACAAGGGATATCTTTCCATTTTCTGATAACCTCTTTGATCTTTTTTCAGAGTACTGTAATTTTCAATCTACAGATCTTTTAGTTCCTTCTGATTTTCTACAGGTTTTTTTTTTATTTTACCATGAATGAGTTAAACTTAAAAAAGTCCTTTTTATTCATCTATTGAGATGATCATATGATTTTAGTCTTTGGTTGTTTTGATATGGTATTGATTTACACATGTTGAATTATCCCTGCAATCCTGGGATGATCCCACTTGGTCATTACATATAATCTTCTGAATGATTTGCTGCATTCTTTGATAGTATTTTACTGAAGATTTTTCTCTATATTCATTAGAGAGATTGCTCTACAGTTCTCTCCTTTGGTTGAGTCTGTCTCAGGTTTCCACATTAGGGTAACACTTTCCTTCAAGTAAGAATGAGAAAACTTCCTAGTGCTTCTCTTCCTATTTCATGTAATAGTTTGAGGAATACTGCCACTAAATCTTCTCTAAATTTCCTGTAGAATTAAGCTGAAAATCCATCTGGACCAGGGATTTTTTGCTGTTAAGTTTTTTGTTTTGTTTTTATTTTTTTTTATTGAAGAACAAAGTGGAATGAGACAGTTTGAAATCAAATTAGTAGGACACATTCAATAATTAATGCATTGCATATTGTTCTCATAGTGGTTTTTTTCTTGTACAAGGTGCATGCATACATGATATTCTATTTACAAACACTATTAGAGTGGATGCCTCTAATCAATGAATTAAGAGAATGTATACTTCCTCAGTAAAATACTATACTTACCTTTTATTAAAGCTGAATTATAGTACAGTTTCAATAATTTATACTTTTTACATTGTTATATTCCTAGTGATTATCCATAGTACAAGAAGCAGACAGGATATCCTGTCCAAACACTATTAGTGCAAATCATTCTTGTCATAGAATTACGCAAAAGTACTGTATATTTTTTCCTAACAGTACTGTTTACACAAACACAGAATGGTTCTTTATTTGTATCCCCACTTTTTTGTTTAGTTCTGTCAAAGATGGTTATTTTATTGTCATTCAATTATTAAAGGTGCTTGAATTCAGCAAAACAATCCAACACAGTCCAGCAGTCCACAATATTAGTGGATTATCCAAAGAAGTTGTTGACTAGAGCAATTTATAGCTCAGCTTATTATTATGGCCTTATTTTATATACCTCATTTTTATACTTTTCTGCTGGATGGGTAAGACTAAGATAAAGCAAGACCTATATAACAAAAAAATGTAACTCTTGTATCTGAAGATGTCAGTCAACTCCCCTCAGGGTTTGTCCTATAATCCTATACCTCACTTTCTACATTCTTTGTCAATGTCAGCCGTGTGGATGAGTCACGACCATTGCTTGACCAGTTTGCTCTCTGTGAAAGCCTGAGAGAAGTTTTTTCTCCATATGATTCTCCTTAGGCACACTCATTGATCACATTCCTCTGAGGTTCCATAATCTCCTTGATCAGAAAATTTGGGGCACAACTGAGTTTCATGATGTTACAGAACAGGTTCTCCTATTTCCTGAGTCTCACTGACCTTGAAAGGCTAAGGCCAAAATGTTGGCTGACCTTGCAGCCTTCTATTTCTTCAATTTTTCATCTGCAAACTTAGGTTGTTAACCATCCAGAAGAGAAGCTGATTACTACCCTGCAACATATGCAGTTCAGTTTACCCTAACTATAGAACTAAAGTCTTTTTAGTTGTTGTTATACCTTTCTATTTGTATTTCTTGTTTTGATTTCTTATATTAGGGAGACTATATAATATTTGTACATGTCTGTCTGGTTTATTTCACTTATGAGTATATGTTCAAGTGGCATCCACTTAAATATACATGCTTCAAATTTATCATTCTTTATAGCTGAGTAATACTCCATCCTATAAAAATACCACATTTTTTCACCCATTCCTCAAGTGATGGGTGTCTTCGTTGTTTCCAAGATTTTGCTATCACAAATTGTGCTGCTATAAAAATAGGTACATATATATCACTATGATATGTTCTTTTCAGTTTCTCTGGGAAAATTCCCAGTAGGGGGGATAGCTGGCTTGAATGGGATTTCCAGTCCTCGTTTTTTGAGGAGCCTACACACTGATCTCCACAATGGTTGCACCAGTCTACATTCCCACCAGCAGTGGAGAAGTGTTCCCTTTTCCCCACAACCTTTCTGACATTTGTTATTGGTTGAATTCTTTATGATAGCCATTCTTTCTGGAGTGAGATGGTATCTCAATGTTGTTTTTATTTGCATTTCATGGATAGCTAGTGATGTGGAGAATTTTTTTCATATATTTATTATCTTCTTTAATGTTGTCCTCTGAGAAGTGTGTATTCATCTCAAATGACCATTTCTGGATTGGGTTTTTAAATTTGAGGTCCCTGATGTATCTTAATTCTTTATAAATTCTAGAGAGCAGACATTTTTCTGAGTGCTTATTAGTTAAGATTTTTCGAGATATGTGAGTTGTCTTTTCACTTGGTTGATAATTTCTTTTGACATGCAAAAACTTCTTAATAAGAGTTGATCCAAGTTGCTAATTCTTTCAAGTGTTTCCGTGTGAATACATGCTTACTCATGAACTCTTTGCCTACCCCTATGTCTTCAAGAATTCCTCCTATTTTCTGTTCCAGGAGATTGAGTGTTTTGGTTTTAATATTTAGATCTTTAATCTATTTTGACTTTAGCTTAGTGCACAGTGATACCTGGATCAAGTTTTACTTTTCGACATGTAGAAAGCCAGGTTTTCCAGCACCATCTGTTAAAGAGGCTATCCTTCTTCCCGTAAATGAGTTTGGTCCCTTTGTCGAAGGTCAGGTGGCTGAGTGTGTTCATAGAGGCCTCTGTATCTTTTAATCTATTCCATTGATCCTCAGGTCTCTTTTGTTATCAATACCATGTTGAATTTATCACAGTGGCTTTGTAGTACAATTTCAAGTCAGGAATTGTGATGCCTCCTGCCTTGTCTTTGTTGGGCAGGATTACCTTTCTTATTCTAGGCCCTTTCCAGTTCCAAATAAATTTTAGGAACATTTTTTCTAGTTCTGGGAGGAATGTTGGTGGCAGTTTGATAGGGACTGCATTAAATCTGTACAACAATTTTGGGAATATGGCCATCTTCACTATGTTGCTTCTTCCTATCCAGAAGCAGGGAACAATTTTCTATTTTCTTAAATCCTCTATGATCTTTTTTCTTAGGGTGCTGTAATTTTCCATGAAAAGATCTTTGACTTCCTTGCTTAAGTGAATTCCAAGGTATTTCATTTTCTGATGTGCTATTGTAAAATGTATTGTTTCTACAGATTCCCTTTCAGTGTGTTTGTTATCTGTGTAGAGGAAAGCTATTGACTTTTGAGTATTGTCTTTGTATCCTGCTATGCTACTGAATCTGCGTATCAATTCTAGTAGCTTTTTGGTGGAGTTTTTTGGGTCTTCCAATAAAGTATCATGTCATCTGCAAATAGTGATAATTTAACTTCTTTACCTATTCTTATGCCTTTTATTTCTCCCTCTTTTCTAATGGCTGTTGCTAATGATTCCAAAACTGTATTGAATAAGAGGGGTGATAGAGGACATCCTTGTCTTGTAACAGATCTAAGGATAAAAGATTTCAGTTTTTCCCAATTTAGAATTATATTAGCTTCTGGGTTGTCATAGATGGATTTTATCAAATTGAGGTAGAGGACTTCTATTCCAGTTTTTTTTTAGGACTTTGAACATGAAAGAGTTTTGGACTTTGTCAAAAGGCTTTTCTGCATCGATTGAGATGATCATGTGGTTTTTAGATTTCAGTCTATTAATATAGTGTAGTACATCTACAGATTTTTGAACATTGAAACATCCTTGCATCCCTGGGATGAATCCTACCTGGTCATGGTGTATGAACTTCTTAATGATTTCCTGTATTCTATTTGCTAGGATTTTATTGAGGATTTTTGCATCTATGTTCATGAAGGAGATTGGCCTGTAGTTCTCTTTTTTAGTTGTGTCTTTCCCTGGTTTTTGAATCAGTATACTACTTGCCTCCAGAAATGATTTTGGGAGGATTGCTTCCTTTTCAATTTCATTGAAGAGTTTGAGGAGTGTAGGAATTATATCTTCTATAAATTTCTTATACAATTCAGCTGTGAATCCATCAGGACCTGGACTTTTCTTTCTTGGAAGGTTTTTTATTATGTTTCATATCTCGTTGGCTGTTATTAGGTTATTGAGAGTTGTTATATCTTCTTAATTCAGTTTTTGTAGTTTGTACCTTTAGAGAAATCTGACCATTTCTTCTGTGTCTTCTTTTCTGTGTGTGTTAAGAGTCTCGAAGTAACTATTGATAATCTTCTGAATTTCTGCTGGGTCTGTGGTGATTTCACCCTTTTCATTCCTTATTGCTTGTGTTTGAATTTTTTCTTTCCTCTTTTTGATGAGATTGGCTAGAGGCTTATCAACCTTATTTAGTCTTTCAAAGAATCAACTTTTTGATTTATGGATTCTTTGAACTGTTTTCTTTATCTCAATTGAATTAATTTCTGCTGTAATCTTTATGATTTCTTCCTGTCTTTGTGCTCTTTGTTTCATTTGCTCTTCATTTTCTAGGTGTCAGAGGTGCAACATTAGGTTGTTTATTTGTTCTCCTTCTGTTTTCCTAATGTGTGAGTTCATAGCTATGATTTTCCCTGTGAGAACAGATTTCATTGCATCCCACAAATTCCGATAAGTTGTGGTTGAATTTTTATTGAATTGTAGACATTGCTGAATTTCTTGTTTAATTTAATCTGTGACCCATTGATTGCTGAGTAGGGTGTTGTTTAATTTCCATGTAGTTTGTAGGTACTTGTGGGGTTTTTTTTGTCATTTATTTCCAGTTTCATTGCACTCTGGTCAGATTATATTCATGGGATAATTTCTGTTTTCTTGCATATACTTAAGCATGACCTCTGGACTAGTATGTGTTGTATTTTAGAAAATGACCCATGTGCAGCTTAAAAATAAATGTGTATTTATCTGTTGTTGGGGGGAACATTCTGTGTATGTCCACCAGGTCCATTTGCTCTAAGATCTGGTTCCATTCTTGTACTTCTTTGCTAATTTTTTGTTAGATGCATCTTGTTGAGAAAAGGGGGTATTAAGGTCTCCTTTTAAGATTGGGGGTCTTGAATATTATAATTTTGATGTCCATTAAGATTTGTCTTACATTGTTGGGTGCTCCTGGTTTGGTGCATAGATATTTATGAGTATTACCTCTTCCTCTTGAATTTTTCCACTGACCAATATATAGTGGCCTTCTTTGTGTCATTTGATCATTCTTGGTTTAAAGTTGAGACTGTCTGAGAACAGAATTGCTACTCCTGCTTTTTTTCTGATTTGCTGCGGCATGTAGTATTGTTTCCATTTTGTGACTTTCAGGCTATGAATGTCTTTTTGTGTTAAATATGTTTCTTGTATGCAGCATATTGTTGGATTTTGTTTTCTAATTCATTGTGCCAGTCTATTTCTCTTAATTAGTGAATCGAGTCCATTTACATTGATGGCTATAGTTGAAATGTGTTGACTTATGATTGTCATGTTATCTACCTCCTGTTGTTTACTCCTTTTAGTCCTGTGTTTAATTGTTTGCCCTATTTAGTGGGTTCCTTTTGTTCTCATTTGTGGAGTTCTGGTCATTGTGGTCCCTCTCTAGAACATCTTTCAGTAGTCTATGTAGGGATGGCTTTGTCATCATTAAATTCTTTAGTTGTTCTTTGTCATGGAAGTATTTCACTTCTCTTTCCAACTGAATAGAGTTTTGCAGGGTACAGTAGTTTGGGCTGAAATTTGTTTTCATACAGGACTTGAAGTACTCTGCTCCATGCTCTCCTTGCCTTCATTGTTTGTGAAGAGAAGTCAGCTGTAATTCTGATGGGTTTTCCTTTGAATGTAATCTGCTTCTTTTCTCTAGCACCTTTCAATGTATTATTCTTGTGTTGGATTTTTGGGATCTTGGCTATTATATGCCTCGGTGTGTTTTTACTTGGTTTGAAGTTATTTGGTGTTCTGTATGCTTCGGTTACCTGAATATTGGATTGTTTCCTCATATTTCAGACATTTTCTGCAATTACTTCTGCCCATATACTTTTTATATCATTTCTATTAACTCCTTCTTTCTCATTGATGCCTATTAATCTCACATTGTTTGTCTTGGCATCATCTTTTATGTGATCGATTATTTTTTCCTGCATCCTCGTTTTTAAGAGATCCTTTCTTACCTTTTCACTAGCTGCACCAGTGTCTTAAGATTTAGAACTCTGTTTTTGCTTTCACTCAAACAGTTTTGTAGACTCGTGCTTGAGATTTTAAGTTCTCCTATATCTCTTTGATTCTGCTTCATGCTACCTATTTCTTTTATGTGTTGCTCATTCTAGGAATCTGTCATATTTCTGATCGCCTCTTTTTCCCAATGTCTTCTTTAGAGTTAGCCATGAATTTTTTTACTGCAGAGTTCTTTCCAAACTGGGTTTCCTCCACATACTTCCAGAATTGATTCTCTACTTCAGCTGGTTTGATTTCAAGGATTTCTTTTTTTATTTGAGAAATTATTTCTGCTCTGAGTTCCTCTTTACATTCCTGCTGTTGTTTCTTTGCTTCTGACGCTATTAATTCATATGTTTCAGCTGGAATAGTGTTCTCTGCACTTGTTCTGGGTGAGCATTGGATTTCCCCCATATGTTTCTGGATTTGTTTCATTACATCAGATACTATGTATTCAAAATTTTCTTTTTTTTTTAATTTCAGGCATTAATTGTGGTCTGAGTTCCTCTATGCCTTCCTCCTGTTGTTTTTTTGCTTCTGCCTCTGTTAATTCATTCATTTTAGCTGATCTAGTGTCCTCTGCACTTATCATGGGTGGTCTCAAGGCCTGAGATTGTACTTTGCTCCTTGCCTTTGTCGTTTTGTATAACACTGACCTCTAACCTTTGGCGTAGAGCTTCGATGCAGTTACAGCCTTAGCACTAATGAGATTTGGATGCTGATCTAGTAAGTTTGAGATTATTCAGTTATGCCTGGCCTGAACCTAGCTGTTGGGTTCAATTCCTTTTTTGCTGTAGCCCTTCTGGCATGACTGTGAGCTTCTGGTTCCCCTCTGTTGCACGGAGGAGCACCAAAGCTCTCCCACACACTCACCGGGCTGTGCTAGGCTGGATCAGGGGCTGGAAGAGTTACAAAAATTCTCACTCGTTTGGTGGGCTTTGGGTGAGGGGATCCGGGGAGTTGTAGAGCAGCCGGCACTGGGGTGAATCAATGGGTCAGACAGAGAGAGTTTCAGAAATTCTTGCTTGGAGGTCTTAGTCGTGGCTCTGGATGGCGCAGTGTGCGGCAAAGCTGAAGATTCTCCTACACACTCACCAGGCTGGGCTTAGGTGAATCAGGGCTGTTGTTGAGTTTTTAATTAGATTTTCAACTTCACTAACTGAGATTGGGTTATTTAGAATTTTTATAATCTCTTGATTCATCTTTCACAATTCATGCATTTCTAGGAATCTGAAGTAACTAACACTTTTGAAAGATAATTTTGATGTTGTTTTCAAAAGACAATAGAAAAGTATCTTCTAATTTCAAGTGAGGATGATTTTGAAGATAGTCTTCTAGGGCTTGGGAGATGTCTCAGTAAAATAAGTGTTTGTTTGGCAAGCACAAGGGCATGAGTTCAATTCCCGGTTCACCAAAAAAATTTAAAAGAAAAAGATAGACTTCTGTACATAATTGTATTGTCAGTCAAATTTAAGGACAAAATACAAACTGCAACACACTAAGTCTCGGAGTATTTACCTTTCAGGCATATTTTCTGAAGAATTAAAAGCTATTAAACTCACAAAAAGAGTATTAGCCACAAAAATAGTCGAACGAATTCAAGAATGTGTTTCAGATATTTTTTTAATGATATTTATGCCCAAATTGATTGTCTAAAGTCTCCTGTCATTGCAGTAGCCAGGAGCATGAAAGCCACTTTTATGGTACTTCACTACCAGCTAGAATCTGATTTGTTCCATCTAATGGGAGGATGTGAACGAAATTAGAAAGTAGTATGAAGGTAAAAGGGCTTATTCTGCCATAATCTTCAGTCGATTTAGTCCAACCATATCAGCCTTCTTGAGAGGTCTTCCAGTAACACCCCTAGGAACACACATTGCTGTAGAATGAAGTGGTGAGCAGCATAGTAGATTCTGAGGGGAATGAACAGTGTAATCTCATAATTTCCTGCAAAGGTGGTAGTGGAACTTTGGTCTGTGGTGGAACATCTATTAGTTTTGCTTCTCAGGGCCTTCTAACACTTTTATAATGAAATAACATAATTGAAATCCTCTCTGCTTTAATTACCTAGAGTGCCTTCTGTTTTCTTGACTGGGTAATGAATGATATGTAGCTGAGCGAAATGAAGTCACAGGCTGAGAAACATTTCAATAGGCCTAGAAACAAAGTAATTGATCTACTTTACATAGAAAGTCAATGAGCTCCAAGAAAATCATCTGGGAAAGGAATAGCATTCTTTCTAAGCACTAGAAAGTCTAAGCTATATAATAAAGAAATTGTGCAATTTCCTTAACTATAAAATATGATTTATAATGTCAGGAAAGACTAAAATATCCAGAAAAGCAATGAACAAAAGCAAACTAAAATGTGACATGATTTTAAGATCCAATGAAATAGGAGATCCTCTTTAACTTAGATTCTAGGAGCATTTGTCTTGGTGTGGTTCTGTGGTGACTTCTTTAGATGTATCTGGTAAACAAATGTAATCCTAAAACTGACCTGGATCCATGTGAGTGAACAATAACCAACACTGCCTATTCAAAAGATCTGATGCCTGGTACCACGTACTGTACCAGGCCTGAAATTTCCGGTGTGTGGTGCCCAACTCCATAACCAGGCATGTCATGCATGCCTGTAATCTCAGTGCCAGGGAGGCCGAAAACAGGAGGATCACTACAAGTTCAAGCTGCATGCAAGACCCTGTACTAAATACATAAAATATTAAGAAAATTTGAAATATCTCTCTATACTTATAGCATTAGAACATAATGCAATTGTATGAATCTGAGGATAAGAATTGAAGTTTGAGAGGAAAAGAAAGAATCAGACAGAGACATTTTATCTTATATATGTTAAGTGAAGAAAAATGATAGAATGCTGACAAAATTAGATGTAAGATCTTCTAGTACATTCTTTAATGCTACAAAGTGCTAGTAGAAATATTAGTGATAGAATACTATAAATTTTGAAATAACTAAAAGGTAGTTGAAATAAAGTTTTATCTTTGATAGAAAGAAGTCAAGGAATAATTTCTGAAGTCATAGAATTAATAAATACAATTTTTAATATAGGCCCTGATAAATAGTCTAACAGATTACAGTGTCTGCAAGTGGGTGCAGGGGCCAGGGGTTGGATCCCTGGGCCAGCCCTGCTGGCCTTGCACACAGGGTGTGCTGAGACAGGATGATGACCGAGTGTGGTGGTGTGCCCCTGTAATTCCAGCACATAGAAGGCTGTAAACAGGAGAATCACTGTGTGTCCGATCTAGTAGTGAGACCCTGAATGCCCTATAAACCCTTCCCTAAAATACAGGAAAAAAAACTATTAACATATTATTCAGAGTTCAATATTTTGGGAAATGTTATTCTAGGTAAGAGAATTGAGATTGTGCAGGGGTAGAATATTGGAGCCTTTGTTTTTCATCCTGCTTATAATAGTTTTTATTTTATTTTGTACAGAAAAAAGCAAGAAATAACAAAGTTTCAAAATAGGCTAGTAGCAAAGTAGAAATAAACAACACACTGTGTATTACTATATTCACAGGAGTTGCTCAGAGTTCAAGATATAGGCATGAATATTTTCTAGAAAATTACTAGGAAAAAACTTTGCCCCCATGAAATAAGTGAAAGTAGCTGTATGACTATCTTAGCTGTCTTGTGTATATAGATACTTTTCTACTACCTTCCTTCCTTTCTCCTTTCTCTCATGACAGTTTCTCTTCTCTTTTGATCAGTTTCTTCCCTATTCACAATATCTATTGTACACTTTGCATCTCATTTACTCTTTCAGATATTCACACTGGAGAAACAGTATGACATTTACATTTATGGCTCTTTTTATTTCACTGATGAGCATGATATCTAGTCATATCCATTTATCTGTAACAGCCCCACGTTTATCTTTCTTTATGGCTGAGTAGTATTCCATTATATAAAAGCACTACATCTTTCTTTATACATGTCTCAGTTGGTAGACATTTGGATTGTCTCCAAGATTTACATCTTATAAATCATGCTGCTGTAAACATGAGTGCATACATATCACTGTGGTATGATGTGTTTAATTCTTCTGAGATGATAACTAGGAGAAGAATAACTGGGTTGATTAGGACTTTTAATCCTGCTTTTCAAAAAATTTCTACATCGATTTCCACAGTGGATCTAGCAGCCTACATTCCTATCAACAGGGTAGAAGTGCTCCTTTCCCTCCACGGCTCCATCAGCACTTGTTATTGGTTGTTTTCTTGATGACAGCCATTCTTTCCGGGGCAAGGTGGAATCTCAGTGTTGTTTTAATTTGCATTTCTCCAATGACCAATGATGTAGAACATTTTTCATATATTTATTTTCCGTTTGTATTCCTTCATCTGAGAAGTGTGAATTCATCTTGGATGTGCATCTTTTATTGGGTTCTGAATTTGTAGGTTCTGATATTTTTCAATTCTTTATTTGTTCTAGAAATAAACTATTCATCTGTGGGACAACTGGTTATAATTTTTTTCCACTGAGTGGGCTGTCTTTTCACTTTGTTAGTGATTTACTTTGTTGTGCAAAAGCTTTTTAATAAGGTCAGGTCTCAGTTGTTGACTTTTTGAATATTTCCCATGCAGTCTTAGTTTCATTCACGAACTCTCTGCCTACACCTATGTTTTCAACTATTTTACTGATTTTCTCTTCCAGCACTGTTTCTGTTTTAATATTTAGATCTTTGATCCATTTTAACTTTAGTTTAGTACATGGTGATAAAACTAGACATAGATCTAGTTCTTATCTTCAATGTATGGAAAGCCAGTTTTCCATCACTAGACTATCTTTCTTCCAGTGAATGTGTTTGGCTCCTTTGTTAAAGATAAGGTGGTTTGGTATGTTTGTAAGTCATGCAAGCAATGCCTGCATTTCTATTCTGTTTCACTGATCCTCAGTTCTAGTTTTTGTTGTTGTTAATACCATGCTGATTTAACAATAGCTTTGGAGTGTAATTTAGGCCACGGACTGTGATTCATTCTGGCCTATCTTTATTGCCTGAGGTTGCCTTTGCTGTTCTAGATCTCTTCTAGTTCCAAACGAATTTTAGGAATATTTTCCCTAGTGCTATGAGCTATGTTAATGGTGCTTTTATTGGGATTGCATTAAATCTATGTGAGAATTTTGGGAGTAGGACCATTTTCACTTTGTTGCTTCTTCCTACCAATGAGTAAGGGATATGTTTCCATTTTTCTGAGATTATCTTTGATCTTTTTTAAGGTACTGTAATTTTCACTGTTCAGGTCATTTACATCCTGTGTTAGATTGATTCCTAACTACTTCATTTATTATATACTATTTTTTTTTTTTTTTTTTTGGTCTTTTTGAGACAGGGTCTTACTATGCAGTTCAGGCTGGCCTTAAGCTCACTTTGTAGCTCAGGCTGGGCTTGAACTCACAACAATCCTCCTGCCTCAGCCTCCCAAGTGCTGGGATTACAGGCATGTGCCACCACACCTGGCCTATTACATACTATTGAGAAAGTTGGGTTTTCCCTAATTTTTTACTCTGTAAGATTGTTATTTGCATACACAAATGCTATTGATTTTTCAAATATTAACTTTGTATCCAGCTGTGCTACTGAATTTGCTTATTGATTTTAAAATATTTGGTAGGGATTGTGGGGTCTTCTATGTAGAGTATCATATTATCTGTGAATAATGGTAACTTATTTCTTTCCTATCTTTATTTCTTACAATTCTTTATTTGCTCTGACTAATATTTCCAGAACTATATGGAATAAGAGAGGTGATAATGGAGGGGCCAGGGAGATGGCTCAGTGGAGTAAGTGCCTCCCTGGAAAGCACAAGGGCCTGAGTCCAATCCCTGCTTCCTCTGAGAGAGAGAGAAAGAGAGAGAGAGAGAGAGAGAGAGAGAGAGAGAGAGAGAGAGAGAGAGAGAGAGAGAGGTAATGATGGGCATGAATGTCTTGTTGATTGTTTTAGTATTCGGTATTGATGTTAGTTGTTCCATTGTTATAGATGACTTTTATCAGAGTATATTCCAATGTTGTGTAAGGTTTTTTTTTTTGTTGGTCTTTGTCAAATGATTTTTCTGTATCTATTGAGATGATCATGTGAACTTTATCTGTGGTTCTATTAATATGATGCATTATATTTATTAATTTTTATATGTTGAGCCATCCCTGCATCCCTGGTGTGAATCCAACTTGGTCATGGTATATAATCTTCTTGACAATATATTGCATTCAGTTTTCCAGTATCTTATTGAAGATTTAGCATCTATGTCCATTATGGAGATTGACCTATTGTTTTCCTTTCTATTTGGGTTTTTCACCAGTTTTAGAATTAGGGGAGTAATATTTGCCTCCAGAAATGATTTTAGAAGTACTGCTTACATTTCAATTTCCTTATGAGTTTAAGCATTAGTGGAATTGATCTGTCTCTAAATTTCTTGTAGAATTCAAACATGAATCTATCAGGGTCTAGGCTTGCCTTCGTTGTTTAATTACATTTTCAATTTCATTGGTTGATATTGGGCTACTTAGATTTTCATATTTTCGTGATTTAGTTTTGACAATTAGATTGTGTCTAGGAATCTGTCCATTTATTCTATATTTTCCCTCTTATTGAAATATAGGTTATCATAGCAGATATTGATGACCTTCTGGATTTCTGTAAGATCTATTGTGATTTACCCCTTTTCAATTTCATAATAGCTTGAATTTGTCTTTTTTTCTTTCCTCTTTTTGATGAAGTTGTCTAATAGCTTATCAATTTTATTCTTTCAAATAATTCTTGTATTTTTTTAGTCTCAGTTGCATTAAGTTCTGCTTTTACCTTTATAATTTCCTCCCCATTAAAGCTTTGGTTTTGAGTTGCTCTTCTGTTTTTAGAAGTTTGAGGTCCAACATAAGGTTGTTTGTTTGAGCTTGTTTTCCTGATGTGACATTTTATTGCTATCAGTTTCCCTCTAAGGACTGCTTTCATTGCATCCCGTAAGGTTCAGTACGATATACTCATATTACTCTTTAATTGCATATGCTGCATTGCTTTATGTTAAGTTTCTTCTGTGACCCATTGGTTGTTTAGAAGTGTACTGTTTAATTTCCACATGTTTTTATAGTTTTTGTGATTCCTTCTATCATTGATTTCCAGTGCCATTGTGGTATGGTCAGATAGTGTGCAGGGAATGCTTTCAGTTGCTCTACTTTTGCTTCATGATTTGTGGGCTAGTAGATGTCTATTTTGGAGAACATCCCATGTGCAGCTGAGAAGAACATACACAGTCTTGGTTTAATTCTGATTTTTTTTTGTCAATTTTTTTCTAGTTTATCTATTTATGAGAGTGAGGTATTAGGTTCCCTATTACAACTGTGTTGGTGCTTATTTGGTAATTTGTGTCATTTCACATTATTTTCCTTATTTTGTCTCGTATTTGGGTGTGCTAGTGTCTGGTGTTTGCATACTTATGATTGTTCTCTCTGCTTGGAGTTTTCCTTTACAAGTATTTAGTGACCTTTGTTGTGTCTTTTGATCAGTGTGTGTATGTATGTGTGTGTGTGCACTTAGGACAGGATCTACAGGTCTCATTACACAGGTTGGACTCATAGTAATCCTGCTGTTTTCAGCTTCCCAAGTGCTGGGATTACAGGAGTGTGCCACCACATCCAGTCTCATTTGCCATCTCAGGGTGCCTCGGTGGCTGGACCTGCATGGCATGATGGGGGATCGAACCCCTGGCCCCTATGACTGCCTAAGTAGGGGCCTTAATCCACTGAGTTATCTGGCTGGCCTACTTTCCAGCTTTCTCACTGACCATAATCACTCTCAGGTGGCTCCTTTTTGCTTTACCTGTAACTGTCCAGTTGATTTTTCATTTCCTGGCTGCTTGTCACATTTCTGTCTTCTAGGTTTGCTCTCTTACTCTCACTTTTATTCAATCTGCTGCATGTACTTTCTGTGGAGGTTTTAATCACTTGGGCTTATGTTTGAATGTGTTTCATTGATTCCATTTCTTTTTTATGTTGGATATTTATGGTTTCCATCATTTTCCTAACTTCCTCTATTTTTTCTTCTATCTGTGTCTGCTTTAATTTTGTTTATTTTGATTGTCATTTCCTTTTGTGCCATAGATATGTTTTCTATGGTCTCTTCCCTTTGTTTCTTTCACTTCTGTTGCTATAATTTCAGAGAGTTACAGTGGTTGGCTCCGATATCCTTTATCCCTTTATGCTCTGGATTTGTCCTAGTTAGGCTGGGCATTTAAGATTGCATTTTGTTTCTCCCTCCTGTCAATTTCTTTCTTTTTTTTTTAACCTTATTTTATTTTCTGTCTTAATGCTTGTAGATTTCTTATGTTAGACAGTTTTATTCCTGATGTGGAGAATTTCCTAGGTGACACCTGGTCTCAAGAACATTACCTAAATAGGTCATTCTAAGCTCATTTCTTTGGACTAGGTGACTGTTATGACCCCTTACAATCTCAAAGTTATTAAACAGGAGAAATAACTGATTATAAAAGGTATGGCATTATGGTTAAAATAGTACAGTTATCAATAACAAAAGGCTCAAATACAGTGTGGCTACTGACAAATTGTGGCAAATATTAGCCTGATATTTTTAACTGTAGGAGCGAGTTCTATAGTTATATAATATAATGCAGTGTCTACCAGGGGCTTGTATACAATGTTTTCCACTTACTAGGGTAATTTTACTCTGTTGTGGGGAGGTTTAAGAGGGGCAAGGGGCAGGTAGGAGGTGGATGGGGTAAAATATAATAGGAGCAAATTTGGTGGGCATAGGGTGATCACTCAAATTTCAGGCAAATGTAGAATTTAAGAGGGAAGAATTGGAAGAGAAATCCTGTAAGTACTGAAATGAACCAGAAAGAGGAAGAGCCAATGTTTAGACATAAAGTCAAGCAAGATAGTTGATGAAAGAGAGGAAGAAGGTGAGTGGAATAATACCAAGAGAACGTTTAGAAAACTAAATCATGAACAAAAGGGGAAAAGTGGTTAAAAAAAAAGAAAAGGAAAAGAAAAAAGATGAGGAAAAAAGTGGAAATAAAAATAATCTCACGCATGTAAGAAAACAACAATCCTGCAGACAGAAAAATAAAATAGCAAAACAGAACAGAGAGAAAGAGAGAAAAGATAAAATACATAAACAAACAACAACTGAAATAAAATTTTAGGAAAAGTAAAACAAAACACACTAACCCAGAAAATTACCAAGGGGAAAGCCCATCAGACAGAGGAATAAAAATAATGAGATTCCTCTCATGTCTCCAGTTCTGTGGTAAGTCGAACTCTGATCCCAGAATATTTACTCTAGCCAAGATTGCCTGTGGATCTGTGTTGGGCTTGAGTCTGATTTTTATCTCTGAATTTGGGGGAGGAGATTAGTTTTCTGTAGCTGAATGTCCACAGCCATTCAGAAAAGAAAACATAGAGTAAAAAGGGAAAAGGAAAGAAAAGAAGGTAGCACTACCCACCCACTTCTATTCCACATGTCTTTGTCCCCAAGCATAAGGCTGATTCACCTAACTTACCTCCTGCTAGCTTATAGTGTTACTGTTACTTTGGGCTTTTATGAACCTCTAGCCCTGCATGTTCATCATGTGTGCTTTAGATGGGGTCCTACAGAGTTGCTGTAGATCTCAGATCTCTGAGTTTCATCAATGAGGGGAGTGGAAGCCTGTCTCAGACCACCTTCCTGCCAGTTGCTGCAGCTCTGGGTCAGTCTTCCTATACTACTTAAATGTAAAGGCATATTACTTTGATGAAAGGAGCTTTTTAAAAGAAAATACTGCATAAAGGAGGAAGGGTGATTTGGCAATGTTCCTACTTATAAACCTCATAACCTAGTTTTATCTTCACCTCTAGAATGAAGAAGTTGGTAATCCGAGGTGCTTCTGGCTGTAAAATTATGAGGATTTATACAAATGGAATGCATTCCTGTTGGTAAGAGATTTTTGAAAATCACTTTACATTCCTACATCTTTTATTCCTCCATGAGAATTGTGCTTAGAAACAGTCATTTAAAATATAGTAAGGGCTAGGGAAATAGCTTGGCGGTCTAAATGCCTCCCTGGCAGGAGCAAGTACCAGAGTTCTATTTCTGGCACCACATGCCATGCCAACCCTGGTACCCTGGGTGTGCCATGCTGGCCCCTGAACTATGTAACGACACTCTATATCAAATAGATAAATAAAAAACAGTAAAACCCTGAATTGTGAGTAACATATGGGAGTGTGCCACAGACAAACTAACATTTCATTTCTTTTCTTTTCTCTTATAAGTTCATTATCTCATGTATTTTGATACAGTTATAGAAAACTGACCAGCAACAAGAGTAAGCCTGTGATAAGAAGATGTTTAACAATACTACATAGATAGCTCTGGTGTCTGCAGTGCAGACACTGAACTCTATATATTCATCTACTCCTACTACACAACACATAAAAATTAAAGTAATTTTTAAAGTGTATTATAAAATCACAAGGAGTAAATATATATAATATACAGGCATTTACATACACCTACAGAGAACTTCTTTAGTACATGTAGTAGATTTCAGAAATCTCTTCTCAATGAGAGACACAAACTATCCTGAGTGAAGTAGGCCTGTTCACAAGTTAATAGCTACTAAAACGTGTACAGGCCCTTCTTTCCTCACATGCCAGTGGGTACTCGACAATATAAATGCTGCGATTTCTCGGAATGGCAAATCTTTCAGGCAGTAACATTTCCTGAA
Organism: Ctenomys sociabilis; assembly: GCA_004027165.1. NCBI lineage: Eukaryota > Metazoa > Chordata > Mammalia > Rodentia > Ctenomyidae > Ctenomys > Ctenomys sociabilis. The sequence continues at coordinate 28,673 of PVKA01007335.1, forward strand.
ACCGAAGACTGATCATTATGACTGTGATGGAATTGCAGCATCTGGGAAGATGGTGGCAATATCGGCAAGGGAAAACCCTCAGGTCATCCTTGGTACCGACTCATCTGATAACTCTTCCTTGTCTTTCTAAGAGTAAAGCTTTGCTGGGACTTATCAAATGTATAGTGTGCCATAGACCACACTACTTAATAGAACTGCGGTTTTCCTAAACCGTTTCAAAATCTTTTGTACTAGTACTTTTTTAAAGTTTCATTCTAATGATAAAAAAAGATAAAATAGCAATGAAACATTTCAAAACAGGTTAGTAGGACCTGTAATTAATAATTAATGCATTGCATGTTGTTTTATTCATAGTAGTTATTCAGAGAACAAGATGTATACATGACATCTTATCTAAACAATATTAGTACAAAAAAATTAGTACAAACTCTTCTTCTCATTGAACTATTTTTTTTCACAAGAAAACAGTCCCTTATTTAGATTCCCATTTTTTGGTTTTTTTCAAGCAAATATCTTTAATAAATTTTCACTTGATTAATGAGCAATGCCTTCCAATATGAGTAGTCTGTGATGCTGAATGTTACATGATCACAGTTCAGCCAATGATACCTTCTCTTGTCCCCCACCTTCTCTGTTCAGGGTTGTGGATAATCATTGCCCAACAGCAGGAGCTTATGGAGATTTATATTCAGAGGAAGAAGAGAAAAAGGTAGAGGAATCCTTTACCTTAAATGAGATCAGCGAGGTATGTAAAGTGTGGGAAACACTACCAAATTTTGTAGAAAACCACCACCCAAATAAGTAGTAGTAGGCATGTTGAATCTGTTTAAAGGCAATGCAATGACACATTTCTTCAAAAATCCCTAAAAGGAGGCAAAAGCAACCATCATTTAACTTTATTAAAGTTACATGGAAAGAAAGATGGCATTGAGCCAATATATAGCAGTGATTTTGTTAGTGACAGTGAAAGTTGTCCTACACAATAACCCTCCTCTCTCATATTATCTTTACACCAGCTACAAGGGGCTTCAAAGATAAGTTAAGATTATTTTGCTTATTTTTCTTTGTATTTTGTATCCATATAACAGTATTACAATCATTTTTACATGAACTCTTTGGTTATGGAACAAGTCATCCAAGTTTCCATTATTTCTTATGATGAAATTCACTTTGATATAGAAGCATTCTGGATTACAAGCATGTTTCCAGAATGAATTATATTCACAAATCAAATTTTTACTGTACTGAGTTTCATCCACATGTAGTGGAACATAACTGTAATCTCAACTCTCAGGAGGGTAACACAGGATTGTTGCCCACAAGTTCAAGATCAGCTAGGGCTACACTGTGAGTTCAAGGCCAGCCTAAACTATATGTGAGACTCTGTCTCAAGCTGTCATCCACCAAAAAATGATTTTTAATTATGGGCAGGCAGAAAAGTCATATAGCCAGACAGATATATATGATAGACTTTTGGGAATACTATGCTCTGTAATTGACAATTTGTTAAATCAGAAAAAAATCCAACTAAAGAACATAATGATCTGTACCATGGATGGCGAACCTTTTGTAGATGGAACATCCAAACTGCAACACAGTACCCACCTATTTATTGCAAAAGGCCAACCTTGCAGTTAAACTTATTATTCAGTTTTAGGTTAGAAAAATCACCTGCTATGCGATACTTCCCTGCTGGGGTGGCTTGGCTCACGTGTGCCTGCTGCAGCATGTGTGCCATAGCTTTGCCACCACAAACCTGTAACACAGAATTGAACATAGGCAAAGCATAAGTATGTACTTTAAAAAGAGTCTCTGGGTTGGCATAGCTATTTTAAAGCAAAACAAATTATCTTCAGTAAAGTTTTCTTTCTTGGAGTTCATGGCGACAGAATGAAACATTTGTACACTAAAAAAGCCTGGGAGGAAGTACTAGTAAGGTTTAATTGTATATTTTGTGAAAAATGGATGCATGTATAATTTTATCAGATAGGGCTGATATCCACGATGTAATCACTTGTCATTTTTTTTTCAGGTTTGTTAGCCATAAAATGTCCCTTCAAATTAAAATCTTCACTCTATTACTTTTTTCATGCCCTCTTAGGGATTATTCTGGTAGAAGCTTGCCAAGTTATCTAGAGTCATTCAGCTGGTTGGCAGAGCAGTTTTGTCCATTCATCGAATCCTGCAGGCGAGAAACCTATTCCCTTTTCTTCCATCTGCCACATTCAGTGTGAATATGGTGGGTAGTAACCATCCCTTCCAAAAGGAAAGCCATTCCCTTCGATCTGTAGATTGTCATTATGTCCCATGCTATATTATTATTCTTTTGTCATCATGAGTCCTCCTATGATATGACACGGAGCCGCAGCTACATCTATAAAAGGATTTCCTATCAACATAGATGCAGTCATCTTGGGTCAGAAGGCATTTGTCGATCAGACAGCCTATTGAATGCTTATTTGCATCATCCCAGAAAAATACAAACTCCAATATCTGAGTCATTGTTTTTAATTAGAATAGGGTAAGTGTTTTTAACCTATTGTCTGAACCCTGTAAGAATAACAGCTTTGTTTCTGCAAGTGAGTCTCACTGTAGTCTTGTTTGCTTTTCATGGCAAAAAATTATTCCTATCTATGCTGAGAAAATTGCTTTTTATTTAAGCACATGTTGCCTCCTTTGTATACGTGAGCACATGTTCATGTGTCTATACATGTCACATTGGTGCTCTGCACATTCAAGGCAGCATTTGTCTCAGGCAAGTTCACTATACTTCAAGGTCACACATGTCTCAAGCAAGCGTTCTTTTTAATACCTTCTTTCATTTTATAAGTGCTAGGAAGAAAATGAATTGCTAATTAATGCTTCTTCTCAAAGATGAGCTGATTTCTAGACTTGTTTTAATTTTTCATCTGTTCATACAGAATAAGGATAGCTAGTAGATGGTAGGCATCACTATGCTGACAAAGCTTGCTCTTGTGTTGTATCTGTTATTTGGGACATTTTTCTTTTAAGAAGACTGTAACAGAAAAGAAGACTGCAACAGAAAATGTCACTGTTAACTTTGCTTGTGGATTCTACGGGGACAACTTTGGGATAGGTGCTGGACCCCATAGGTTTTGTCAGTAAAGGGTCTCTGCTCTAGATCCCCACTGAGGTGTCTCTGTCCCCCTCAATTAAACTCCCACATTTACCATTCTTCTGTTTCCTGTCCATTCCATAGCACTTCTGCTATTGTTTCAGGACAATACATTCTTTTTTCCATTGTGTTACATTTTATTTTATTTTTACATGTTTGTAGTTCATGTAGTTTACAGTCACCTTGGGGAAAGTTTCTTTTTTTAACAAATTCCTTTTCCTTCCCTTGCCTTCCTTCCCTCCTCTTCCAGGTCCCCTATCCCCTTCCACTTACTTGATATTCTTTGTCTTAGCTCATGCCATGCCATACAGAGTTTCTATTTGTTGGGGTTCTTTGGTTCCTCTGTGGCACATCTCACATTCCCTTCTGTTCTTCTTCATCACTTGCCCTTCTTCCTTTGCACAACTTCCCTTTACAAGAGATCTGTCCCCTTGGCCCATTCTCTCCATCCTTTATGATTTGTTTTGTTTATCCTTTGTCTCACTCAAATAAAAGATATCATACAGTATTTAAGCATGTCTGTCTGTTTTACTTCATTCAATATTATACTTCCCAGGAGCATCAATTTCCTATAGATGCTGCAAATTTATCATTCTTTATATCCAAGTACCATTCCATTATAATATGGATACATTTTTTCATCCAATAATCTGCTAATGATTATACAGGGTTCTTTCAGGACTTAGCTATTATGAATTGGGCTGCTGTAAACATTACTGTGCATATATTTCTATAGTTAATGAGTTAAATTCTTTGGGGAAGATACTAGCAAAGGGACAGATGGGTCATATGGAATTTCTAACTTTAGTTCTTTGAGAAATCTCCATAATGATTTCCATAATAGTTGTATTGGTTTGCATCCCCAATAAAAATGGAGACTCTTTCTTCTTATCATGTCAGGATTTTTTTGATTTCATAATGATTGCCATTTTTCCTGAACAAGATGAAATCTTAGCAGTGTTTTAATTTGCATTTCATTAATGGCCAGAGACACTGAACATGTTTTCATATATTTGGTGATTATTTGTATTTCTTTGGTGGTGAAGTGTGTATTCATTTCTCTTGCCCAGTTCTTGACTGGATCTTTAATTGTAGTTGTTTTCTTCTTTCTATATTCTAGATATGAGTTCTCTATCTGAGGGTAAGCTGGCATTTTTTTTCCATACTGTATGTTGTCTTTTCATTCCACTAATTGCTTCTTTTAGGGTTAGACTCTTTTCAGTCTAATATCATCTCACTTGTTGATTCTTGTTGTTATTTCCTGTGTGATTGACTTCTGTTTGGAAAATCCTTTCCAATGCTAGGTCTTCAAGTATTGTACCTATTTGATCTACCAGGAGTTTTAATGTTTCTGTGTTAAAGTTTAGATCTTGAATCCACTGATTTTAATTTAGTATTGGTGAGATATAACAGTCCACTTTCATCCTTCTGTAAGCAGATAACCAGTTTTCCCAATACCACTGTAGGTAGGGCTGTCTACCCTCCAACATATAGTTTTAGCTTCTTTGTCAAAAATAAAATAGTTCACTTCTCAGAGGACGAAATTAAAGAAGCGAATAAATATATGAAAAAATGCTCCACATCACTAACCATCCATGAAATGTAAATTAAAACAACACTGAGATACCATCTCACTCCAGAAAGAATGGCTAGCAAAAGGAAATCAACCAACAACAAATATTGGAGAGAATGTGGGGAAAAGGGAACACTTCTCTGCTGCTGGTGGGAATGTAGACTGGTACAACCATAATGGAGGTCAGTGTGGAGACTCCTCAAAAGAGTAGGACTAGAAATCCCATTCAAGCCGGCTATCCCCCTACTGGGAATTTTCCCAAAGAAAGTGAAAACATTGTATCATAGTGATATATGTGTACCTATTTTTATAGCAGCACAGTGTGTGATAGCAAAATCTTGGAAACAACCAAGATGTGTATCACATGAGGAATGGTTGAAAAAGATGTGGTATTTCTATATAATAAAGTATTACTCAGCTATTAAGAATGATAAGCTTGAAGCATTTATCCTGAAGTGAATGCCACTTGAACATATACTCATAAGTGAAATAAACCAGACACACATGTGTAAATATCATATAGTCTCCCTAGCATAAGAAACGAAAATCAGAGATACAAATGGAAACGTACAACAACAACTAAAATCAATCGAGTCAGATAAAGCAAAGTGAATGGCATATGCTGCAGGATACTAATCAGCTTTTCTCCTGGATGGTTAACAACCTAAGTTCACAGATCAAAACTGGAGAAATAGAAGAGCCACAAGGCCAGCCAACATTTTGGCTCTAGCCTTTCAAGGTCAGTGAAGACTCAGGACATAGGAGAACCTGTACTGTAACATCATGAAACTCAGTTGAGCTCCAAATTTTCTGAACAAGGAGATTATGGAGCCACAGAGAAAAGAGATCGAAGTTCTATAGTGTGCCTGGGGAGAGTCACGTGGAGAGAAAACTTTCTCTCGGGCTCTCACAGAGAGCAAACTGGTCAAGCATTGGCTGTGACTCATCCACATGGATGACACAGACTAAGGATCTACAGAATAAGGTACAGGACTACAAGATAAACCCAGAGGGGATTTCACTGACCTCATAAGAACCATAAAGTACATGTGTTGATATATAGGTCTTGCTCTAGCTAGGTCTTAACCATCTAGCAGAAAAGTATGAAAATGAGGTATGTAACACGGGGCCATAATAATAAGTTGAGCTGTAAATGGCTATGGTCGACACTTTCTTCAGATAACTCACTAATTTTTTGGAATGCTGGACTGTGTTGGATTGTGTTGTCGAGTTGAAGCACCTAAGTTAGTTGAATGACAATGGAGTGCTAGGAAAATAATAAGGTAGTAAGTATTAATTATTGAATCTTTGATGTAATTCAGGTATAAAAAAATACACGAACAGCTACACTCTCTTAATTTACTGATAAGAGACATATGGTATAATAATGTCTGTAAGTATAATATCATGTATGCACCTTCTATGATATCAAAACATTATGAAAACAGTTTGCAATGTATTAATTTATCAAGTCCATCGTGTCAAGGTATTTTAAAACTGTCTCACTGATATTTGTACTTCAATAAAACAAAAATTAAGAAAAGAAGCAAATAAATATATGAAAAAATCGTCCACATTGCTAGCCATCCATGAAATGTAAATTAAAACAACACTGAGATACCATCTCACTCCAGAGAGAATGGCTATCATAAGGAAATCAACCAACAACAAATGTTAGAGAGGTTGTGGGGAAAAGGGAACACTTCTCCACTGCTGGTGGGAATATAGACTGGTACAACCATTGTGGAGGTCAGTGTGGAGACTCCTCAAAAGAGTAGGACTAGAAATCCCATTCAAGCCGACTGTCCCCCTACTGGGAATTTTCCCAAAGAAACTGAAAATATCATAGTGATATATGTGTACCTATGTTTATAGCAGCACAATGTGTGATAGAAAAATCTTGGAAACAACCAAGATATCCATCCCATGAGGAATGGTTGAAAAAGATGTGGTATTTCTATATAATGGAGTATTACTCAGGTATGAAGAATGATAAACTTGAGGCATTTATACTGAAGTGGATGTCACTCGAACATATACACATAAGTGAAATAAACCAGACACACATGTGCAAATATCATATAGTCTCCCTAGTATAAGAAGTCAAAAGATCAAATACAAATACCAATGTACAATAACAACTAAAAAGAATTTAGTCAGATTGTTAGGGCAAACTGAATGGCATATGCTGCAGGGTACTAGTGAGCTTTTCTTCTGGATGGTTAACAACCTAAGTTCACAGATCAAAATTGCAGAAATAGGAGAGCCACAAGGCCAGCCAACATTTTGGCTCTAGCCTTTCAAGGTCAGTGAAGACTCAGGACATAGGAGAACCTGTACTGTAACATCATGAAACTCAGTTGAGCTCCAAATTTTCTGAACAAGGAGATTATGGAGCCACAGAGAACAGAGATCGAAGTTCTATAGTGTGCCTGGGGAGAGTCACATGGAGAGAAAACTTTCTCTCAGGCTCTCATTGAGAGCAAACTGATCAAGCTTTGGCCGTGACTCATTGACATGGAGGACACAGACAAAGGGTCTACAGAGTAAGGTACAGGATTACAAGATAAACCCTGAGAGGACTTCAGAGAACTCATCAGAAATAAAAGCTACATCTTCTGGTATATATGTCTTTCTCTATGTAGGTCTTAGCCATGCAACAGAAAAGTATGAAAATGAGTTATGTAACACGGGGCCATAATAATAAGTTGAGCTGTAAATGGCTCTAGTGAACAACTTCAGGTAACTCAGCATTATTGTGGAATGCTGGGCTGTGTTGGATTGTGTTGCTGAGTTCAGGCACCTAAATTGGTTTAATGACAATGGAGTGCCCATCTTTGACAGGTCTAGACAAAAAAGGGGCATAGAAAGGAAAAAATCATCATGTGTGTGTATAAACAGTACAGTTAGGATGAATATGCCATGCTTCTGCATAATTGTATGAGAAGCAAGATTTGCACTGATAGTGTTTGGACAAAATATTATGTTGGCTTCTAGTACTATTGGGCAACCACTAGGAAGATAACAGAAAGTATTAATTATTGAATCTGTGATATAATTCATGTATAAAAAATAATATAAGTAAGCAGCTAAACTATCTTAATTCACTGATTAGAGACATCTTTTATAATAATGTCTGTAAGTATAATATCATGTGTGCACCTTGTACAATGCCAAAACATTACAAAAAGTTTGCAATGTATTAATTTATCGAATCTGTCCTGTTAATTTGTCTTGAAACGGTCTCATTGCTATTTTTTCTTCAATAAAATAAATAAAAATGGAATAACACAAAAAAGAAATCAATTTGTGCTTTCATAAAAAAATAAAATAGTTGAGGTTTCTGTATCTTTAAGTCTATTTCATTCATCCACATACCTGTTTATGTTCCAGTGCTGAAGCATGGATAGATTCTTATTATTCAGTTATCCAACCATTAGGTGAAGTCTCTGTACCCTCAATGTGTGCCTAGCATAAATGGCAAACTGAGAATAGCAACCTATAGACATATTGAGCTAGAGGTTAAAGTCCTTCAGCCAAAGCAAGTACCAGGAAACAAGTTTTGCAGTTCCCAGGTGGTACAAATTATTAGCCATTACTTTTCTTACCTACAAATTCTCCAGGGAAAGTAAAAACATTACTTTGAGAGGAAGGAATGGCTGCAGTATCTGAAGGGAGAGCTTCTCTGATGAAAGTGTACTTACTCAAGCACTCATTTGCTAATTTTGTAGGCATTTGTTGCAGAAATGACTAAAGCAAAGTTCTCTCTGTAGACAGGATTTTCCTTTGTTTTTTTTCTTGTTGTATAACAGAATGTTCTTACTACAAGGGACTTGTGTCTCACATGGTTCAGTATTCACCTTTGACAAAGGAGAAGAGTGAGGTAAAGAGAACAGCCAGTTTTGCATCATTGTACTTCCTGTATCAGAACTTGAACTTGGTCATTATAACCCCTTGAGAACAGTCCCTCCCCTGTACTGCCTTGCTTTTCTGTTGTTTCTAACAATGCTACAGTGAACACAGCAAACAATTTGTAAACATTTAGTCATCCTCCATTTTTAGCAATTTTCAGAGGCTCTGCAAAAGAATCTCAAATTGCTATCTGTGTTGATTTTGCTACATGAAATTGAAAAAAATAGCATTTTCTATCAGGGGGTCCTTCCTTCCGTTCTTCCTTCCTTTTTTTCATTTCAATGGATTGAACTCAAGGCCTTGATAGGCAATTCATGGAGTTTTCAGTGGACACCTTCCTCTTCTGTGGATATTTGAATAAAACAGATTAAGTTTTTTAATCGCAGGAAAGATGGTGAAATACATGCTTCATTCAGACTCTGGCTTATCCATAACATTTTGACATGATGTCTAGTGATGACTAAAAAGATAGCATCCTTCACATCCTTCAAGACTTCAGCAGGAATCTTGAGAGTTACAGATTCCATCTCATGAAGTTCTTTCAACCCAGTCTATATTTGTTGAAATAGATTTGAAGGCTGGAAGCTAGCATTTCGCACAGCCACACAAGAATGCTTCCCTCACACGTTTCCATGTTGACTGTCCTGAACTCAGATGTGATCCTCGGTCTCATTAGTAAAAGTGGGTTTCTGTCCATTGCAACTGTGTATATTTTCTGGAGCAGACTTCCACTAACAAATTTGGCATTCATATGTAAAACCAGAAAATGAACACTGTTACTTATATTAGAAAATATCTATCTTGGGGATTGAAGTATTTACACTGGCACATTTCCTCCCTATTGGTTGATCCCATAGGCAGCAGTATTACTATGAATTTGGCATTTAAATACAAAATCAAAAATAGGAAAGGTAGGTCCTTTTAACATTACATGGCTTCATGTTGAACTAGTATGATGTCTTGATCTTCATTCAGGAACTTGTTGGTAAAATCTTCACTTGAAGGTCCATTGAACAAGACTTCTCTCCTAGTCAAGTCTAACTCATTCAACATGTGTCATATGAACTCTTCTGGTGTATACCTCCTTTCCAAACCATCTCTTCTTCTGACTGATATTTCTCATGATATGTTAATGTCTTCTTTCTCCCAATAATTTGGTCTTACTGGCTTATTTTCCCTTTCACGTTCCTTTGCATATATATGCTCTTATCCTTTAGCATAGACTTTGTACACTATCTCAGACATAGTTTCATTCCTTCCAAATTCCTGAAGTATAATTGCTTATTGTTAACTCCCTATTCACATATAGAAATTTATTGCTTGTGGTATGGTTAATTGTTACAGTTTAGCAAGCCATTGTTTCATTAGAAACAATATCCCAAAGCAGCAATCTAAAGTTTATTATCAGCACTGCTAAAGGTTTCCATCACTTTCGCTGTGGCAATTTAGCAACATAAAGTTTTCCTCAGCACTTGGGGGACTGAGTCAAGAGGCAACAGAATACAGCTTTTTTGAGGCCTCTTATTGGGGAATTAGTCAGAAAAATGTATAGCTATGGACTTCATAGAAAGACAGGGATGACACTTTTATTTCTTCACACTGACAAAGCTAAGTGTGCCATATCTGTTCCATGGGGCCCTTTCTTGGTCATCTTTCTTACTAGAGTACCTGCTAGAAATACCCTCTCCAGAACAGTGTGAGCTTGATGGCGGGGGGAAGGGTGGCTTTAGAGGAAAGGAAAAAGAATGCACAACACAGAATGAGTCCTATGCAGCTCTGCGTACCACCAACTCTTAGAGTTTTCTCAAAATACAGTACTCAAAAAGCATATAATCAAAATAGCTGTTTCACAGGATTCTTGCTCAGGAATGACACTATTGCTTCACGCAAGAAGATGCTTTCCATGAAGCAGGAGGCAAACCAAGATAAAAGCAAATCTAGTGTATTGAGAGTTACATTGGGTGCTCCAGGAGTTATAGCGCTGGAAAGTGGTAAAAGTTTACATTTACATTCTTAACTTTGATTGTGTCTTTTAGGAAAGAAATGCACATGCTACCTTTTAGGTGAAGATGCCCCTGCGATGGGGCTTTTCTTCCTTGTGCTGCAGTTTACCTACTGCAAATTGTTGAGGTGTTTGATTTTATACTTAGTGATTTGAATACTCAGATCTTTCCAACAAGTAGAGTTCCAAAGAACTCTCATACTCATTTATATCTCACTAGGCAGGACATCTGGTTCATCTCTAGGTTACTCAACAGTGTCTTCAGCTGCAAGTAACAGAAGTCCTCAATTAAATTTGTCTATTCTTTTTGCATAATATGAATTCTGGGACTGGGCAGTGGCTGGCTTCAGCTTAGTGACTCAATTGGGTCGGGACTGCTGCGTCTGGAGTTTCCTTATGTGTATGCACTGACAGCAAGTTGGCTACCACAGCTACAGGTAGCAAATTCTCTCTTAAGCTGTTCTAAAAGGAAGAGAAGGGGCCAGAGAGATGACTCAGGGGCGGAAGCACCTGCCTGGCAAGTACAAGGTCCCCAGTTTGACCTCCAGTACTGCCACAGATAGAAAGATAAATAAATCAGTGAAAGGGAGCACATGTCAACAGCTACCTGTGACTGAAACATTTTCTACCCTCCCAGCAGTCTCATGGTCAGAACTGTGCCAACCTAGGTTTGTGGGAAATTGATCACAGGAAAACCTGCCATGCTGTCAGCAGTGGTGTGCAAAATGCAAAGAATTCAGGATTGCTTTGCTTTGAGGATAATCCAAATAATATTTTTCAATGGCTCTCTGCTGTTACATGACCGTTTACTCTACCCAGCTGAGCGGATCCACCAAACTGAGGACACCGTTCATTGTCCTTCCTAGCCACACACACTTCCTCCCGAGCAGGTTAGCTAGATGAGACGACAGCCAACCCCGGCATGATGCACTGCTGTGGGGTATATTGTGATACCATAGGATTATCTGTGAAGTCCAACTTCATGTTAAGGAAAGCTAGGGAGAATGCAAGGGATTCTGAGTCACCTTACCCTTCATGTTGGCTGTGGTTCTCAATTAAATTTCATAACAACCCCTTTCCAGAAACTTCAACTATTTATTTTGTCTTGTTTGGTCAAAATAAGAGACTCAACTATGGAGCTACAGACCCAAGCCTCTGAGGGTTAAAGTCTGTGAGAAATAGGTTGTATTGGGATAAGACCGAATGGTGTTAGGCCATAGGATAGCTTTATTGAGTATTTGGGAGGGTTTTGCATTTGCTACTCTACTCTGAGGCCACCCAATGGGAAAATTGTGCTAACGTCTCCCCATGGAATATTAATCAGCAGTGAAAATGAATAAAATATACCCACACACATAATGGATGAACCCTTGCAAATAATTTTGAATCAACAAAACAAGACTCAGAAGGCAACATATACTGTGACGTTCTTTTGCCCTTTTTATAGAATTCAAAATCTAATAAACAAGAACATATTGTATTTAAATGATACATATAATTGTAAAATACTAATAAAGGAAGATATAATAAATAATGACACAAAACCTGGGACATGTAAATTCTAAACAGAGGGTAGGGATTTGAAATGGGAAGAAGGATGTTGAGAAATATAGCTATTTGCTGCATTAGTTTGCCAGGGCTGTTATATAAAAGTACCATAAACTGTGTAGCTTAAACAATAAAAATTTATTGCCTCACACTTTGGGGTTGGAAGTCCAAAATCAAGGTTGGTTCCCGTGAGGCTGCAAAAGGAACAACTTGCTGCAGGCGACTGGTGATGGCTGTCACCTCTCTGTGTTTCTTTACAGTATCTTTTTTGTTCGCTTTTTTTGGTTCAATTTCTCTTTTTTCATAAGGACAGCAGCCATATTGGAATAGAACACTCTGATGGCCTCATTTTAACTAATTATATTCACAATGATCCCATTTCCAAATAAAGTTGCATTCTGAGGTATGTGTGGTTCATGCTTTAATATGTGCATTCGAGGAGGCTGAAGCTAACCCTCAGTGCTGCTGTTATGTTGTAATTCCTGGGGGGGGGGGTAAAGAACTATGAGTGTTCACTTTATTGTTAAAGTAGAAGAGGATTGCATTCGACAAGTACTTGTCGCGAACCAAGAATTAACCTAATTCTGTTTATCAGTGTTCCATAGGAAAAAAAGAAAGTAAAGAAAATAAAAGAGAAGACAGGAGTTCAGATGAAATGTAACAAAATGAAAGGAAAGAAAGGAAAAGAAAAGAAAAGAAAAAACTAGCTCTGCCATTCATTCAAAATATAAGTCTTGGGCTCCAAGTGCAACTTGAGCCATTACTTCCAACTGTTCAATCTCTTGCTCTCTTCTCTCCACTTTGCCCTAATTCTCAGCCTCCATGGGGTTGCTCCACAGCCTTGCTTTTCACAACCTGTATACTCTTTTCATAAGAAGCAATTCTCCTTCCTGGGTTTAGGCTCACCAAAGGACTGCTTAGGGCTCTCACACTTCGCTGACTCACATTTTGTTATGGTTCACATCTGCAGATCCCCCCAGGGCCTCATAGACACATGGGCAGGCTCTTTGAAAGAGGGTTGGACTATGGGGCCTACAACTGACTTTCTGTTAGGAAGTGGAACTGTCAACAGAGGTGACCCCTGGGGCATGACTTGGAAGAATATGTCTGTCTCCCTGGCTTCTCCCTTCCCACTATGACATGAGCAGTTTTTTTCCCACTCGAGCCCTCCCACTATGCTGCCTAACATGGTCCGAACCTTCTGAACCATGAGTGAAAATAAGCCTCTCCTTTAAAATTTCCAGGGTTGAGTACTTTGTCCTAGAGACAAGAAATGTGACTGAGAAACTCCTCCATTCAGCTTCCCAAAGTAAGAGCCTGTTCCCTGCGATGCTGTGTATTATCTGGACATTACACTGCACAGATAGTGTCCAGTGTGGCCAGCTCACAGATGCAGAGGCCCGGTGCCCACAGTGCTTCTTGCCAACCCGAGACAAGCCCAGCCCTCATGGTCACTGTCTTTCTGAAGCCTCATTGCTCTTCCCATTTTAGACCTTTGTTAGCATCATTTCTTTCACTTGATTGTTTTCTAGACAGATTCCTCTCCCCCTTTGGAGGGCATGGTTTAGGATTTTAGTAGCTTTTCCTCCACAAGGTCCCTGGAATCTCTAGGCAGCAGCACTGTGTGCATGGTGCTGCACAGCTAAGAACTTTAGGACAGGCAATCTTGCAGGGCACAGGAAATAAAGGAGCATGAGTTGCAAATATTACACACCTTTCAGGACTCTGGGCACCTGTTTCCATTAAATTTACAGGAGAAGGTGAGCTTCACAGCAAACTTTCCATAATGATGAATTTAAATTTTTTTTAATCTTCTATTTATATCTGGTACAGGGTCTCACTATGCAGCTCAGACTCATAGCGATCCTTCTGTCTCAGCCTCCCCAGCTTTAGGATTACAAGTGTGCACCACCATGGCTTAGTTTCAGTTGCCAGCTCAGTGCCTGGGACCAGGATTGCATGTGGTACCAGGGATCCAAGCTGGGTCCTTGCACTTGCCAGGATGGTGCTCAGACACTGAGCTATCTCTGCAGCCCCTGAGAATCTTTTTTAAACAGCCTATCTTCAGTCTTCTTCAGAGAAGTGGTTAGTATAACGCTTTTTGCAGTTTTGTCTGATCAGGTCCCCTGAAAAGCAGATCAAATTAGGAGACTAAGAAAGCAAGTTTCTTTCCTGCTTTGTTATCTCTCCAGAAGCTTTGGATAGTTTGTTTACTGGTATCTGGAACCAAACCAATGACCTCACACTTTCCAGGCAAGCACTGAGCTATATGCCCAGCCCAACAATTTTTAACTACTTTATGATTTTTTACATGAAATGTGTTAAACATAAAATTTTTGACATTTTTCTGAGATTATAGTTTATGGGAATTTTAAGTTGCTCAAGCCTCTAAACTGGCCTCTGAGGCGGGTCCTAGGGATCACTGCCCCAGGGACTCATTCTCTTGTGTTGTTTCTTCCCATAATGCATTGAGGTGGTCAGGGTGACCAAAAGGATAGAGCAGAAGTGATAGAAGTCCAAGGCTGAGATGACTTTGTTAGTTTCGCCTTCCTTTCTTGGATTGTTTCCTCTGAGGGAGACTGGGGCCATGCCAGGAGGATCCTCAAGCTACCCTATGAGGATTCCACGTGGGAAGGTGGAGGTCTCCGGCCAACAGCCGGAAGGAAGTGAAACGTTCTGTCAGCAATCACATGAGCAGCACTCTCGGAGGTGTGCTACCCAACTGTCATCCTCCCTTCAAGTGATGTAGCCCTGCCTAAAGGGAACCTGAGCCTGAGCTACAAAAGCCACTCCAAACTCCTGACCAGGAGGAACTACAAGGTGGTAAACTTGAAGCTGCTAAGTTTGAGAGTAATTTATTATAAAGCAATGAGTGATGAATAGAAATACTAAAACTGAATAGAAATCCTGTGCAAGAACAAGATATGCAAATTAGAGTTCCATTCTGGACCAGAGGTTGGCAAAACTGGCTTAGTCTTTGTTTCAGTTCAGCTGCAGAATAATTGTTCAACTTCAGAAAGTTTGTCTGCTGAATGTGACACTCTCTTTTAAGGTATTTACGCCTTATTCTTCTCAGTATTCAGTGCTCGTTACAGCACCAGAATCGAAAGTGGCAGGAGAGTTCTGGTCTGACTGACTGAAAAAACACCAACTACTTTTGTTTCGTCACTTAAGCAAAGCAAGTGGTCATCATTGTTTCCATGTTCTTTTTTAAGATTTAGTCAAGAAGGGCCACTACATCTTGACCTAGTAGATATGAATGCTCAGGAATGCCATCACATTCAAAGGAGACAGAGTACAGACTGATAGAGTAGGACATTTACTCCTCAACAATAGGAGGCTTATTAATGCATTTGGTAAAATGAGCAAATACCATGCAACCATTTAAAACAGTGACAACCTACCTGTTGTGACTTGAAATGTATGTGATATTTTAATTAGAAGAATTCTGCCACATTAAGCAGAGTACTACTTATTATTTGTCAATTAAGTACATAAACAAAGGTTCAGAAGTATATCATGTATTTTTAATGTAAATTAGATTAATGTATCCTTCTATGTAATGAGATAGAGGAAAGCCTATCTGTCATAGTACTTTTCAGGGTATTATTCTGTTTTGGGAAACTATTTGGAAGCTTGGTCAGGGGACAGTCGAGGCTGCAGATGATATGCCTGAAAGAAATTTGGAAGTATGTTTCTACAAAGCCTGGATAACTAGTTTTTCTTAATTTCATAAGTAGTGAAACAATTCAGGTCAGCAAACTCTGAGGCAGAACTTTGTGTATATTTAGATGTGGTTTCATAGGAAAATAAAATAGGTGAGAATTTGCATTAAAAACCTGGGGTGGGGACAGGGTCTTGTTACCTAGTTCAGGCTGACCTTGAACCCACTAGGTAACACAGACTGGTCTCCAAGCCATGAACCTTAGTGTATTGTCTGTACATTAAAGTAAGTTGCACACGAAAAAAAAAATCCCTCACTTTATATACTGGCTACAAGTCATTAGTCAGCAGAGTGATCTTACATAAGATTTATTTTCTTTCTGGGTCATATTTTCCTCATGGAAGAATAAGAGCATGGAATCTTAAAGATCCTTGCACATTTTGTTTGAAATACCTATTGATTTTTTTGTGGAAAAGACCAATATGAAATGACTGATGAGCATAAAATATGCACAGAACATAATTTTTCAAGCTGATATTACTTTCCATTTCTTGCTTCATTTTTTTTGGGTGGTGATAGATTATCTCTGTTAATTTTCTGAAACATAACAAACTACCAGCTTTTTTTTTTTGGAGATTTCTCTTTTTTATTTTACTTTTTTTTTTTTTTTTTTTGAGACAGGGTCTCACTATGCAGTTCAGGCTGGCCTTAAACTCACTTTGTAGCTCAGGCTGGTCTCGAACTCACAATAATCCTCCTGCCTCAGCCTCCCAAGTGCTGGGATTACAGGCCTGCGCCACCATGCCTGGCACTCTCTTTTTTATTTTAAAGAGGAAAAACAAAAACAAAAACTAGAACAAATAAGAACAAAGACAGAAACAAAACAATATAATAACAGTACAAACAGCAGAATTTCAGAACAAGAATGGAACACTAACAACTAAGCTATCATCTGAACTTTCTAATTCAAGTAATTCTCCATTTTAGAAGGAGACCATAAAGTTGCTGGTATACTTTCTGAGTAAAGGGGAGAAATATATATATTTTTTATTTCTATCATTCCTCAGTGAGAAAAATGTCAGCACTTTTAGGATTGTCACAGCTTCCTGATATGTCATAAGAAAACAGGGAAGATTACAAAGCACTTCACTTTCTATTTCTTCCTAATAATGCCTCTCACCACATTAACAAGTGGTGAGCTTCAAAAAATATAAGTAAATTTTACTTATTAAACATACCCATTCCACTTAATCTTTTTTTTATATATATACAATTTTAAGAAGAGCTCTTTCTCAAATTCACAAGTTTTCTCTATTTTTAATTTTTTATTAATTTTTTTGGATCAATAACTTTATTATCCAGATTGACTGCTTGTTAAATTTGGGTTTGGATGTACCCTAAAGCCTCATGCAGTCATGGAGTGAGGTGGATTTTCAAAGGCAACTGAATCTAGAGTTTGTAAAGGGCAGGCCAAATAGCTCAGTGGATTAAAGAACCCTCATGCAGGTGCAGGGGCTGCGAGTTCAATCCCTGGGCTGCACCCTGCCCCCTGCATGCTGAGACGGTAATTGAGACTGGGCATGGTGGTGAGCACCTGTAATCCCAGCTCTTGGAAGGCTGTAAACAGGCAGATCACTACTAGTCCAATCTAGTAGTGAGACCCTGAACATCCTATAGACCCTTCCTTAAAATACAGAAGAAAAAAAAAGAATCTAGAGTTTGTAGTATAATGCTGACACTAAGGATGTGAGTGCTACACCCACCTTAAGGTAGATAAGCTATCTACAATATAGGTGACAGAAAAAGGACTTTCATCTCTCTCCTCTCTTTCTCTCCCTCTCTTCCAACTCACTGCTTCTGCATCT
This sequence comes from Ctenomys sociabilis, assembly GCA_004027165.1. Lineage (NCBI taxonomy): Eukaryota > Metazoa > Chordata > Mammalia > Rodentia > Ctenomyidae > Ctenomys > Ctenomys sociabilis. The sequence goes on from PVKA01007335.1 coordinate 46,373, forward strand.
ATCACCACCATGAACTATTCCTCCTCTGCCTGTGTCACCCTGGCTTGGAACCAGCTGATTATGGAATGAAAATTCTAAAAATAAACTAAATAAATAAACAAAATAAACTTTTCCTCCCTTAACTTTGGGCTTTGGGTATTTTGTTTCAGCAATGACAGAATTAGTAAGGTACTATCCATAATTTCTTGATCAGAATATTTTTGTTCCTGATAATTCCAAAATCTAAAATCCATTAAAAGAGTGATTTGAGATATTAAAGATATTTTTAAAAATGCAACATTGTCTTTGAAGGCAATTTTTAAATTTTCACAAATATTTTTTGAAAGCATAATCTTTTGGCAGAGAATTAATTTGATGTGTTCCTTGCTAGACTGGGGATCCCAAGGAACACCAAGAAATAAATGAGTAAAAAAAAAATGAATGAATGAATAGACATGATAATTTGGATTTAGAGTTATACGCATATAAATTAAATATATAAAAATTCATAGTTTATATTATATATATACTATATTGTGGTTACTTTTATGTATTTATACAATATATTACTACTCATATTAGCTGTTCATGTAATCTATATAATATAACTGCCTATATTTAGTGAAGCTGTGCTAATATATTAGTTAAAAACTAACTCAGGCCAGGCGTGGTGGCGCAGGCCTGTAATCCCAGCACTCGGGAGGCTGAGGCAGGAGGATTGTTGTGAGTTCGAGACCAGCCTGAGCTACAAAGTGAGCTTAAGGCCAGCCTGAACTGCATAGTGAGACCCTGTCTCAAAAAGACAAAAAATAAAAATAAAAAATAAAAATTAACTCAGAAAATATGGGCACATATCTTCTGAAAACAGTGGCACAAATCTGTAATCTTAGTGAAGCTCAGCCAAGAGAATCTTGAGTTCAAGAGCAGCCTGAAAAATTTAGAAGGACCCTGTCTCAAAATGAAAATAGCCTGGGAAGGGAATTTAGCTCAGTGGTAGAACACTTGCTCAGGATGTGAGAGGCCCTGGATTAAATATCTAGACCATGAAAACAAATAAAATACCTACTTGAAGTTCCTTTCAGTGCACTGTCACATATCTCTGTATCAATCACTGTAATGATCTTTCTAATGTTCGTGGTGTCATTTGCTTTAGGTTCTATGTCTGTGAATTGGCCAGTTTGATAGGTTCCCTCTGTTTTCACACCTGTGCTACCTGAGAGTCTCTTGGATCCAGCCCAGGGCTTCTGAGTCGATATGAAGGGGTAATCCTGGCAGTACCATCATTGGCACCAGAAATGCACGACAGCAACTGAAGAAGAGTTATGCCCATGTCTTACTCCACTTCAGCTACTACGACAAAGCACTGTACGCTATGTGGCATGCAATCAACCATTCTGGAGTCCAGGCCGTCTAAAATTAAGATGCCAACAGATATTGTGTCTAGCGAGAAACCATTTCCATCTCAAGAATGGCAACATCTTTTTATGTTCTTACACATAACAGGAATGGAGGAAGCTCTCTGGGGCCTGTTTATAAAATTTTGTGGGAAAAGATAAAACAAAATCTCATTAAAAAATAGTAGGAGAACAATAGTCAATATATTACACGTTGTTTTCAACATGTTCACGGTACTTGCTCAGGGTACAAGATATGGGCATAAAAATTTATTCATGTCTCTACTTTCCCTTTGCATTTCCTAATTCCTTTTAACTTTTGAATAATTTCTTCCCACTTCACAATATATATTATACATTTTAGACCTTATTCACTCAGTTTCTCACACCAGTGAGGTAATATGATATTTATGCATGTGAGTCCATTTTATTTCTTTTAGGAGTAGGAACTCAAGTTGATCCTTTTACCTGTAAAGGTCTCAAGCTTACCCTTCTTTATGGCTAAGTAGTACTCCATTGTGTAAAAATATCACAACTTTTTTTTTAAATCTATTCCTCAGTTGATGGGCCTTTGGGTTGCTTCCAAGATTTATCTGTTACAAACTATGCTGTTATAAAGCTGGGTGCACATGTATTGCTGAGATATTCTCTATTTAGTTCCTCTGGGAATGTACATGAAAGGGGACTAGTTCAATGGAATGGGACCTGTAATCCTTCCTAGTTTTTTTTTTTTTTTTCTTCCTAGTTTTTTGAGGAGACTCCACACTTATTTCCATAGTGGCTGTACAGTTCTACACTTCGAAGAAGACTGGAGAAAGTTCCTTTTTCTCCAGAGCCCTTTTAGCATTTGTTATTGGTTGATTTCTTAATGACAGCCATTCTTTCTGGGGCAGGATGGAAACTCGGTGTTGTTTTAATTTGCATCTCTTGAATGACCAGGGATCTTGAACATTTTCTTTATATACTTACTCATTATTCAGATTTCTGTGCATTCATCTCAGATGCCCATTCTTTGATTGGGTCTTTGAATTTGGGGGGATGATTTTTTAAAATTCTTTATATGTTCTAGATGGAAGTTCTCTGTCTGAGGGACAATCAGTTAAATTTTTTCCTCAGTCTGTGGGTTTTCTTTTTACCTGGTGATTTCTTTTGCTGTGCAAAAGCTTTTTAATAAGATAAAATACCAGTGTTGGTTCTTTGAATTATTTCCTGTGCAGTCTGCATTTTGTTCCTGAACTTTCTACCTCCACCTGTGTCTTCAAGATTTCAACCTACTTTCTCTTCCAGTACATTTGTTGTTTCTGTTTTAATATTTAGATCTTCAATCCACTGAGTTTAGCTTTGTTAATGGTGATAGAATGAGTCTACTTTTAGTCTTTGGCATGTGAGAAACCAATTTTTTCAGCATCATTTATTAAAGCATCTATCTTCCAGTGAATATGTTTGGTGGGCCTCTTTTATAAAGGCATTAATCTCATGCATGAATGCTCTCTCCTCCTAATTTAATCATCTCCTGATGACTCCACTTCCTAATACCATCACACTGGTGATTAACATTTCAACATAAAAGTTGGAGGGGAGTGTAAACATTTAGACCATAGCACCCCATGAGGTGTTGCTTGACCAGTGAGAATTAATTATTTATTTATGTATTTATTTATTTATTTTCTGTATTTTGGACTCATAGTGGTTCTCCTGTTTACAGCCTCCCAAGTGCTGGGATTACAGGCTTGTATCACCCAATCTCAATTGCTTTCTCAGTGCAGGCCCAGGGATTAAACTCCTGGCTCCTGAGCCTGTTTTCAGGCGCTTTAATTGATCAGTGAGAAATATAAAGTGGTAGATACACCCTAGTAGTATGAATGAGACTAAAATGGAATTTATCCTAGTTCTTAAGGATGGTCCAATGAGATTGGGAAATCAGTCACATATAGAAGTGGCCAGCTCAGTAGTAGTACATACTGGCTCTCTCTTCTTGCTTCACTCCTCTGATCCTCACTTTTGTACCAGGGGAGTGGAGTTCCTAGAGAACTGTTGGTACCAGTCTTGCCTTGGGTTGCACTTTCTGAGAAACTCAGACTAAGGCATTTAATTCCTGATGCCTGAGTTGGAGGCCAGATTCTGTCTTCAGTTTTCCTTTTCTACTCCAATATATCCATCAGTTAGCCAAACTATTCCTTAAAGCAATCAACTATTATAGAAATAACACAAAAATGCACCTGTGGCAGAGTGATTTTCTGAGATATGAATTTGTGCTCCTCTTTTGCTCTGTCATGAACCCAGACCTACACACAAAATTTTCTACCAAAAGCAGAAGATACTTGCAGTATCTTTCTCTTCTTGTCACCTATTTCAATGTTTGGAAAAGGTAACAAGCCCTTGTTATGCAAGTAGAAGACAAAGGCAGCTGGGAGAACAACTGGAAGGAGCGATGGAAAACTTTTCACAAATACTAGACAGAGGCCAGAGGTCAGGAATGAGTGTGCGAGTGACACATGAGGATCTGGGGACTCATGCCCTCTTGGTCCAACCTCACAACAGGCTATACTTGACCTCCAAGGCAACAGTTATATGATGTGCTTTGGAAAGCTGGTTCCAAGGCAGTAGGTGCCCAACCTTGCCAGAGATTCTGAAACATCATTCACCCAGAGCAGCTGAGACTGTATGTGTACATTAACTCATCCCAGAGTAAATTGTGCCCTGGTAGTACCTAGCATAGAGCAGTATACCAGGAAGGGCCTACCTGACAGACTGATCTTCTGCAAGGCCTTAAAATCACAGGTCAATCCTGGGGTGAATTTCAAAATTAACCGGACTAACTTCATGTGGTGTGTATTGAATAAGAAAAAGAAAACAAAGAAATGAACATTCATGCATCCTACATTTACAGTATGGGGTTCATACTTATAATAAGCCTTTTTTTCCTCTTGTGGTTGATTATATTTTTCCATTATATTGGAGCTTGGAGCTTGTATAAAAATGCTTTCCATTAGATAGCTGCCACAGATCTGCACAAACTCTTCCCCATGGCCTTGCTCTGACTTCTTCCTCTTCACAGTATCCCAGAAGATGGGGGTGTTCTGGGAGGTGTTATCCAGCTCATCAAAGCCTTAAAGAAAGCTGCTTGCACTGCTGAACTGTTTGTATGCTGATTGTGAGGATGAAACTTTCAGTTTCAGAAAGTAAAGGTACGGAAAGGATGAAACAAAGCCAGGGGCAGCCCAGAGAGGCAATGAGCATTGCTGGAGTTAATGTTGTGCTGCTGCCACCAACTACTGCAGGTAGGTCTTTGGGGGCTACGCTGCTGAAGGTCATTCTTGGCAGAAGAAGTAGCATTTGGATGGCGTTGTTTGTAATGAATTATTTCTCAGAGAATGGCGTTATGCCACCACTTTGCTATTATTTTGATGAACAAAAGCCTGAGTTGATGAAGGGCAGTATGTATAGCGTGGTGTGCACATGTGCATGCTTTCTGGCTTGTCATAAACAAAAGCCAGTTATTTCTCAAGGGACATAAGGTATCCTAAGTGCACTGCGGAAATAGGCTTATATTTCTAAGGCTAGTGGGTCCCATGAAGAAACAATGCAACTGGATTTTGCCGAATTTTCTGACTCTGGTTGTTTATCAAGGAACCTAAGAAATGTCATGATTGGAGCTTGTATAAAAATGCTAAATTATGATGCAATTGACAGTGCACTTGGATACCCGTTTCTTGTCTTTTGCAGGGGTTTATTCCTCTCTGACAAAAATCTTATTATTTTCAGGGCCTATACTGGTGTGGAAAAATCATTGTTGACCATTAACACTAGAAAGAAAGAATCTGATTGTGTTAATTAGCTGATAAACTGCAAGTCCTTTGTGCCAGGCACTATGTCAGAGATTTTGTATATATTATTAACTTAACATATTACTATTAATATATTATTAGTGAGTCTTTATTACAACTCAGAAACAAAGAGAGCAAGGGAATATTCAATCCTCTTTGATAGATGATGCAACCAAGTCTACAAAGCTATGCCACTAATAAGTCAGTATTGTTCAGTCAGCTATTTCTATATAACCAACAGCTACAAAATTACAGTAGCATACAACAATGAGCATTCACTTCTCTATTACTTGTGTGTGAGAGGATGCAATGGCTTTGTTGCATGTCTCTTATTCTCTATTCCAGGCCAGGAGCATACGCTAACCAAGTTATTTCTTCTATAGTATTGGAAGTATAAAGAGGTAGGTCCAGTCGCATAGCACATTGCAAACCACTATTTGATCACAACTAATAAAGTCCCACCAGACAAAACAAGGCACATTTACCATTATCATTTTCCTATTGTTTCGTTTGGTGGAGTTTTATATTATTTTTTATTTTTTTTTTTTACTATTTTGTATTCTCTTTAGATCATAATAAAAATAGATAATTTTTTATTTCATTTTTTAATGTGTTGAGTACAGGGTCTACAGGATCTCAAAACAGATCAGACTCATAGTGATCCTCCCATTTTTTAGCCTCCCAAGAACTGGGATTACAGGCATGAGCCACCATGCTCAGTATCTCAGCATGCCCCTAGGACAGGGCTGGCAAGGCAGGCTTGGGATTGAACCCCAGTCCCTGCATCTGCCTAGTCAGGCACTTTAATCCACTGAGCTAACTGGCTGGCCTGAAAACATGTTTAAAAAGGCACATAGCCATATCTGAGAGAGTGGGGCAGTACATGTCTCTGCTCCAAGCCAGGAAAAGGGTGTAAATATAGGAAGATATTAACAAAGGGAAATGAATATCTAGAACCAACCATTTTCTTCCCATAATTAATGCCAGTGATTTTTTCTAGCATGGATTTGTCTCGGTTTTCAGCCCACTTTCTTTGGGTTATGCTAAATATAGTGAAGAAAGTGTTTCTGTTCAGTGTGAGTTCTCAGTACAGAAGGAGAAAGATTCAGGAGGCCATGAGAAGCACCAATTCTCCACACTCACTCTCTTGATCATTTCATTTGGACCAGGACTTTAAACAGCATCTGTATGTGGACGACTTTCATTGCAGCTCCAGCCTGGAGGGATCCCCGCAGTGCACCCCACCACCACCATTTCCACTGATACATCCAATGGGAACCATCGGCTTTACACATATCAAGCTGAACTGTCTTGTCTAAGAGCAGCTTTCTTCACCAAGAAACTTTTTCTCTCTTGAGTAAGCACCTATTCCCTCCTTTCAATTGCTCAGACTCAAATCCTTCACTCCTCTTTTCTTCTCATAAGATCAGGTCCACCTGCAAGTTCTGTCAGCTCTATCTTAGAAATACCTCGCAATCCAGTGGCTTCTTATCTGCTTGGGCACTATTTCCTAGGCCAAAGTGTATATAATTTGGTGCCTGGTATTAATCAATAGCTTCTTAACTAGATTCCTGCCTCTGTCCTTTCTCCATACGGTTATATTAATAACAACCAGCGTGGCCTTGCAACATTTAGTCAGATCTTGTGATTCTTCTGCTTAACATTTCCATGGTCTTACAGCTCACTGAGTACATCAAAACTTTGTTATAACTCCCCTCCCCCGTACACACTTCTGTCTGACTTCGTCTCCCTCTGCTTTCTCCCTTTCTCATTCCTTTGCAGGACAATTGGTCCCTCAGTCATAGTCTCACACTATGACTTTTGCAAATGTTCTCTTTTTACCTTGAAAGCCTTTTCTTCAGATCTAAATGGCTTTGCTCAAGTGCTATCTTCTTAAGAGGTCATCCCTGACTATTCTATTTAATAAATACCATATGACTTCCTCAAAACTCTAGAACTTTCTATGCCATGTATTATCTTTACTTGTTTCTTAGAAATTATGATCTACTCATAGTTTTAAATTTTCTAATTGTCTTCATCCCTTCTAGAGTGAAAACTCAATGCAGGGAGGATCTTCTGTCTGTTTTACATATTCCTCAATCCCCTGTATTTAGAGTAGTATCCTGCTGAGGTGAATGCACCACAAATACTTATTGAATGAGTACTTGAATTGTTACTTGGATGTGTTCGAGGCACTACTGGTGCTCAGTCCACTTAGTAGTTGAGCAGTGGAAATCATTATTGGATAAATTTCAGGGGAAGGAGATAGTTTTAAAGTTATTTGAGCCACTCCTGCCATTTACAGTTGGTCAAGGGGAAATGCCTGCATTGTTCTGATCCCCTTGGAGGATCAGGCGCTAATTCCTCTAGCTCTTGGCAGGTTTGAATGCTGAGGACTGGCAGCTGACTCCTTTTTGAGAAATTTTCCTAACCAAAGAGTTGACACTTTTTTTTTCCTGGGATTTGTAATATCTGGTAATGAACTGATCTGGTGGTCCAGAGTCTTGGCCCTTGTAATTTAGTTAGTGAGCACTCTGAAGGCCACTTTGGTTGTGGTTGCACAGCTTCTTATAGGATTTAATTACGGTTCAACTTCTCTCTTTGTGTTGACCTACTTCTGTTATTCCCTAGCATGCCTTAGGCATGCAAAGCTTCATTTCAGAGTATGTTTCCACAGAGCTCAATCCAGTGCAGGCAATGATTTCCTTACGGTTTTAGTTACTCATTGAAGCAGGGTTCAAACAATATTTCCTATTTGTCTGGCACTGTGGTAGGCTTTGCAGGATATGATGGTAAATATAGTAGACCTGGCTTGTGTCTGCATGAGACTTGTTTCTTGGAAGGTAAGAAACCTGGGAAAGTGCAGTTATAGAACAATGTGCTAAGGATATGAATTGGATAGGCTTGGAATGCAGAAGTTACCCATTACAGCAAATGATCAAGATGACCTGGAGCAAGCAATGAGGAATACTGAGATATGTGAACAGAGAGGCTGGCATCCACTCAAAAACTGAACCTCTGAGTCATACCCAGAAGACCAGGGGAAATCTTGATAAAAGGTAGAATATTTAAAATGAGACAGAAGCAGATAGTCATTTAGACATTATCTTAATTACTGCAGAGATTAGATCATAAGTGAGCTGTGATATTGAAAGTTCTTGGCTATCCTCACATGCTTATTGGTCAGATTGCTCTTTTTGTTACATATGTACAAAAACTTATCTTTTCTTCTAGTATATAGTCCTTGTCTTCTAATCTGGACTTATGTCCCAACATCCACGTTCTCAAAGTGTCCCCTTCCTGATGCCACCAGTGAGATGTACTGTGAAAGCAGGGATGTGCAGGAAACAGATAATAGCCAGTAGAGCTTCTGGCACCAGTTTGTTGTGTTTACAACTCATTTAGGAAGCCCATGACAGGGACAGAACGATGAAGGGTGCATGGTATTTGAAGCTTTCTTCCTTCTGGTTTCTATCATGGGTGGGGAATTTTTAGATAATTAGGGTATAAATGTAGAAGAATGATTTGGGAAAGATGCAAGAAAAAAAAACAATAATGAGTGGAACATCAGGGAGAAAGGTAAAGTGGATCACTCTGTGTGTGTGTGTGTGTGTGTGTGTGTGTGTGTGTGTGTAAGAGAGAGAGATTACAATATTGATGCCTCTGAAAGATCTAAGTACACATTTAAATTACATTTCAATCCTTACTTAAATGTAATTTTTTAATTTTTTCTATGATAAGTTTGCTGAGATGGTTATTAAGAAGGCTAAGTTTCAGTTATGTGTAATATTAGGAAACAGAAGTTTCAATGAAGCCAATTAGCTTGGTTCTTTTTACACAAGGATACAGATCCAACCTGTGCCCTTAGAGCCTATCTGCAACATGAACTAAACTTCTGAGCCTTTTGGAGAAAACAAATGACCAGAAGGCTGCTAAACCAGGTCTCTGTAATTTGGGGGGAGATATATCTGGTCTCGTCCCTATGACTTTCCATGGTAATAACTGGATTTTCCCAAAATACTTCTCTTTCCAGTAGAGACCTCATTGTCTACCATCTTTTTGTAGGTTTTCCTGCACAATAAATTCTGGAAGAAAACACACTTAGGCTGCCAGAATATGTGAAGCTCCTGTTCAGAATGCCAAATCATTGAGTCATGTTGGCTGCTTTAGTGGCTGCAGACTGCTTGTCTTAATTCTTGAACTGAAAAAATTCTGTCTGGTTTCAATATTCCTTCTGTTCTCTATGGTGCATCTAGAAATCTTACCTACTCTATCTGAGCTCTACCTGGTAATCTGTAGGGTGCCCCTCCTTACTTCTTCTCAGCTATCACTTGAGTCTAGAGTTCTGTAGGGATCGTAGATTAGTGCCTTGATCATTCAGTACCCCTAATGAAAGTCCCTGAATTTTGAAGACTGTTTTATCCTGGATTATTTTCCAGTGAAATCTATCACATAGGGATTTAGAGGAAAGGAGCCTTGCACTCAAATCCAGGATCTTTCTTCATTTTGTGCTTCACATCTGTGACTTTGGAAAGGGGTTATAAACTCTTACAGCCATAATTCGTTTATCACATACCAATGGGTTAATCAGTAGCACTTCTAAGAGTTTGCAGGATAAAATGAAAAAAAAAAACTACAAAAGCACTTAAGGGCTTAATAATAACTATGCATCTGCTGTTGATGCAGTTTCTGTTATCCTGTCTACCTTTATCAGCATAGTTATACTCCCAATATTACTAATAACCACCTGGCTTAGCTATTCTGAGCCTTAGCCCTTTCCCATGCCAACCCACCGAGGCTCAACAGCATGTGACAAAATATGACTAGAAATTTCAGTTCATGGAAGCCCTGGGTTGATGTGCTAAGGCACCAGATATTATGCCACAAACAAAAAGAAGGTAAACAAATCAATCCCTACTTTATTTGATACACTTTAGCCTCTTTGGGTTTTATTTATGTTAGATACTTCCACAGTGATACTTCTATCATACTTCCACAAACTGTCACATATTACTACATGTCAATCAACTCCTGCCACAGGGGGCTTACCAGGGCTCATCATATAAATCATAACACTTATCAGCACCCACCATGTGGCAGCCACGATCTCATTTACATCTTGTATATAATTTAACCCTTGGAAAATCCAGTGAGACAGATATTAACCCCATTTCATGGAGGTATTATTATGGGTTTCATCAGAAACAGAATATGATATTTCAGTTCCTATGAATTAGCTGAGACATCTCATCAAAGAAGGATAACAATACCTTATTTCTCCCTCTAAGTGTTTGGATCAACTCCTATTTTGTTAATATATGTTTGAAGAAGATAATATATAAGCAGATCTCAGAGAGGATATTTTCTAATCACTTTCTGTTAAGGGTACAGAAATCCCATTCAGAGAGTTTGTATGACTCGATCATTTGCAAGTATCAGTATGATGATTGAGATCTAGCTCTTCTGTATTTTAGAACAGGATATGCTTTAGAAAAGGAATAAAAATGATTATAACAGTCTACTGGATTAAAGATCTAAACATTAAAACAGAAATAATCTCATAGAAGAAAAAGTATGAGGAATTCTTTAAGACATAGGGGTAGGCAGAGTTTGTGAACAAAACTCAAATTGCACGGATAATACTTGAAAGAATTAACAACTGGGACCTCCTCTTATTGAAAAGTTTTTCAACATCAAAAGAAATTACCAACAAAGTGAAAAGACAATGCACAAATTTTGAAACAAATTTAACTAACAAGCAGTCAGATAAAGGCCTTCTCTCTAGAATTTATAAAGAACTATAAAACATTAAGGCCCCTAAATTTAAAGACCAAGTCAGAAACGGGCATCCAAGATGAACACATACTTCTCAGAGGACAAAACTAGAGAAGTGAAAAAATGCTCTACATCACTAGCCACCTGTGAAATGCAAATTAAAACAACACTGACATGCCATCTCACCCCAGAAAGAATGGCTATCATAAAGAAATCAACCAACAACAAATGTTGGAGAGATTGTGGGAAAAAAGAAACTTTTCTCCACTGCTGGTGGTAATGTAGACTGGTGCAACCATTATGGAAATCAGTGTGGAGACTCCTTAAAAAACTACAACTGGAAATCCATTCCAAATCATCTTTCCCCTACTGGGAATTTTCCCAGAGGAACTGAAAATATATCATGGAGCATATGTGTACTTATGTTTATAGGAGCACAATTTGTGATAACCAAATCTTGGAAACAATCAAGATGCCAATCATCTGGGGAATGGGTTCAAAAGATGAGGTATTTGTATACAATAGAGTATTGCTCAGCTATAAAGAATGATAAACTTGAAGCCTTTAGATTTAAGTGGATGTCACTTGAAGATATAATCATAAGTGAAATAAACAAGACCCAAATGTCTAAATATCGTACAGTCTCCCTAGTGTAAGAACTTAAAAGAAGAAATAAAAAAAGAAAGGTATAACACAATTAAAGAAAGTGAGAATTTAGAGATTAAATAACAAAGAGTGGGCAAGGGTGAAAAGCTAGGTAACATGACAGGGGCAAACCATACATGTATAAGCAAAAGATGTTTAAGGTAACGATCCTGTGAATCTTCAGCAGATTTTTGAAACTAGAAGTTAATTGGGAGGATTCTCACCCTGACTAACTATATACACTAATACCTGTGAACTAAGCAACTGCACTGAATAGCAATGTGTAATACTAGGGTCATGTTTCAAATGCATATAATTCTATTCTTCTAAATATGTACTGCTTGTCATGTGATCAATTACTGTTATACTGTCTCTCAAGTAAATATTTGTTTTTTGAAAGGGTAGTAAACGAAAACAAGAGACAAGAAAAAAAAGTTACAAGACTGTCCTGCTACAATGCTGCACATGGTTAGATTTCTAAATTTCTGTTTAAAAATATATAATTGTTTATTCTAATATTTTTACTATCTTTTATTTATTTCTTTTTTTATTCACATTCTGTAGAAATTTAAAGTTTAACATATCGATACTTGATGGAAAATGCCTGTTCCATGCTATGTCTAAGATATTTAATATTCAGACACATAGTGTGGTTCAGCTCAACTGCCTATTTGTAGAGTAATAATATCATTAAACTTCTCTTCTGGATGGTTAACAAATTTGCAGACCAAAAACTAGAGAAAAAGAAGGTGTACAAAGACTGCCAATATTTTTTGCCCTAGACTTTCAAGGTCAGTGAGGACTCAGGACATAAGAGAACCTGTACTGTAACATCCTGTAACTCAGTGATGCTCCAAATTTTCTGATCAAGGAGATTATGAGGCTTTGGAAGAAAATAATCAATAATGTAGAGTGTATCTAAGGAGAGTCACCTAGACAGAAAACATTCTCTCTGGCTTTCACAGACAGCAAATTGGCCAAACAATGACTGTGATTGATCCACATGGCTGACATTGACAAAGGATCTACAAACTGTGGTACAGGGTTCAGAGTAAATCCTGAAGGGACTTGACTGACCTTGGCGGATACATAAGTTACATTTTTTTGTTATATAGGTCTTGCTTTGTCTTGGTCTTAATCATCCATCAGAAAAGTATAAAAACAAGGTATGAAAAGTAAACCACATTAATATGAGGAGCTGTAAAGGCTCAAGTCAACAACTTCTGACCTTGCCAATCCTACGGATAACCTACTACTATTATGGACCACTGAACTATATTGGAATATTTTGCTGAGTTCACGCACCTAAATTATTTAAATGACAATGAAATACCCATCCCTGACAAAATTAAACAAAAAAGGGGATAAAAATGAACAACCATTTTGGTTGTTTTCTAATTCATGTTATTAAAAAAGAAACAGAGATTTCCCATGGTTCCGCGCGGTTCTGGTCTTCCTACCCCAGCAACCATTGAAGAAGAATATCCATGGCCCTCTGCTATCCCATGGCCGTGGGCCTCAATAAGGGCCACAGGTGCCTAAGAATGAGAGCAAGCCGAGGCACAGCCGCTGTCGCGGACGTCTCACCAAACACACTAAGTTCGTGCGGGACATGATCCGGGAGGTGTGGGGCTTCGCCCCCTGTGAGTGCCACGCCATGGAGCTGCTCAAGGTCTCCAAGGACAAGCGTGCCTTCGAGTTCATCAAGAAAAGGGTGGGGACGCACATCCGCGCCAAGAGGAAGCATGAGGAGCTGAGCAACGTGCTGGCCGCATGAGGAAGGCAGCTGCCAAGAAGGACTGAACCCCTCTGGAATAAAGCTTTGCAGAAAAAAATAAAAATAAGAAAGAAATGAGACAGTTTCAAAACAGATTAGTAGAACAGTTACAATAACTCACACATTGCATATTATTGTCTTCATAGTAGGTATTCATCATAGAACATGTAGACGCGATATCTTGTCTAAACACTATTAGTACAAATCTTTCTTCTCATTAAACTGAGACAAAGTAGCTGTATATCTATGCTAACTATTTAAGATATATATATATATATATATATATATATATATATATATATATATATATAATGGTTTTTTTCACAACAAAATGGTCCTTCAATTATATCCCCCTTTTTTGTGTAGTTTTGTCAGAGATGAGTATTCCATTACCATACAAATTTTGTAGGTGTGTGAATTTGGCAAAATATGCCAATATAGTCCAGTAGTCCATAATAGTAGTAGTGGGTTATCTGTAGGACTGGCAATGTCAGAAGTTGTTAACTTGAGCCTTTTACAGCTCCACATATTAATATGACTTTACTTTTCATACTTTATTTTTGTACTTTGCTGCTGGATGGTTAAGACCAAAACAAAGCAAGACCCATATAACAAGAAATGTAACTTATGTATCTGACAAGGTCAGTCAAGTCCCCTCAGGATTTACTCTGAACCCTGTACCACAGTTTGTAGGTCTTTTGTCAGTGTCAGCCATCTGGATAAGTTACAGCCATTGCTTGACCAGTTTGCTGTCTGTGAAAGCCTGAGAGAATTTTTTTCTCTCTAGATGACTCTCCTTAGGCATACTTTACATCATCAAACACTTCTCCATGGCCTCATAAGCTTAAACAAAAAATTAAGTGACATCACTGAGTTATGAAATGTACAGGTTCTCTTATGTCCTGAGTTCTCACTGACCTTGAAGGGCAAGGCCAAAATATTGGCCATCCTTGTAGTCCTGCTTTCTCTCTACTATTTTGGTCTGCAAACTTACGTTGTTACCGTCCAGAGAGAAGTTTAATGATATTACTCTACAACATAGACAGTTGAGCTTATCATCACTATCTGTCTGAATATCAAATATCTTAGACATAACATGCATCAGGTACTTTCCAACAATCATTGATAGGCTAAAGTTTAAATCCATATAGAATGTGGAAAAAATAAATAATTATACGTTTTTACACAGAAATTTAAAATCTAACCATATACATCATTGTAGCAGGACAGTCCTGTGACATTTTTTCTTGTCTCTTGTTTCCTTTTATTGCCTTTCTTAAAATATATATTTACTTGAGAGAGAGTATAGCAGAAATTGAGATGATATTAGAAGCAGTACACATTTAGAAGACCAGAGTGACAGGCATTCAAAGCATGGTCCTAGTATCACATATTACTATATCCTTGGTGCAGTTGCTTAGTTCACAGGTATCAGCATATGTAGTTAATCAGGGGGAGAATCCTACCAAGTAACTGCTATTTTCCAAAACCTGATGGAGATTTTTCAGGACCATTGCCTTTTTAAAAATACTTTTATTAAGAAACAAATAATAATGAGACAGTTTCAAAACCAGTTAGTAGGACAGTTTCAATAATAAATACATTGCATATTGTTGTCTTAGTGATTATTCACTGTACAAGATGCAGACATGATGTCCTGTCTACAAATACTATTAGAACAAATATTTTTATTTATTAAATTAAGAGAATGTAGCTCTATATCTGTCCCAACTACTTTGAATATACAGATACAAAATTGTCATTCATTTGTGCCCTCTTTTTTGTTTAGTTTTGTCAGAGAAGTTTATTCCATTGTCATTTAAATATTGTAGGTGCATGGATTCAGCAAAATAATCCAATATGGTCCCGTAGTCCACAGTAGTAGTGGGAATGGTGTTACTCTAGATTCCTCAGGTAAAAACTTCCTGAACAGGATTCCCATAACTCAGGAAATAACAGTAGGAACTGACAAATTATATATATATATATATACATATATATATATATCACCATTTTTATTCAATATAGTAATTGAAATTTTATCTGGAGCAATACAGTACTATATGTGTGCATATATATATATATGTATATATATATACACACACACATACATATATATATATATATGTATACATATATACATATATATGTATACATATATATATAGTATGTTTTTAGGAAAGAATCTACAAGGTGTTCAGGGTCTCACTACTAGACCAGATGCACAGTGATCCACCTATTTACAGCCTCCCAAGAGCTGAGATTACAGGCAGGTGCCACCACGCCCAGTCTCAATTGCCATACTAAGGCACCCTGGGTGAGGCTGGCACAGCAGGCTGGGGGATCAAAGCCCCAGCCTCTGCATCTGTTTACGGGTGCTTTAATCTGCTGAGCTATTTGGCCAGCCTGGCAAATGATATTGCATCAAATTAAAATGTTTCTGTATAACAAAGGAAATAGTTGACAGAGTGAAAAAAAAATATCTGCAGAATGGGAGAAAGTCTTTGCCAGTTACTATTCTGATGGAAGATTAAGATCCAGCATGTAAAAGAACTAAAAAAGTGTTTTTAGGCCTATAAGTATTTAATAATGATCAAGAACAAATAATTTTAAAATCTGTAGTAATTCAATATATAAATGGACACATACACTGAAGACACTTCTCAAAAGAAGAAATGCAGATTGCCAATTCTATGAAAAATTGTTCACATCTTCAGCCATCAGAGAAATGAAAATCAAAACTAAACTAATGGGGCTGGGGAGATGGCTCAGTGGAATAAGTGCTTCCCTGGAAAGCACAAGGGCACAAGTTCAATCCCTGGCTCTGCCAAAAAAAAAACCAAAAATCAAAACAAAACTAAACTAAGATGTCATCTCTTCCAGTCACAACAGCTCTCATCAAAAATACAAAACAATAAAGAATAACTCCCCAAACAAAATATGCTAATGAAGATACAGAGAAAAAAATTCCTTATGCACCATCTCTGGGAATATAAACTAGTACAAGTGACTATGAAAATCAGTATGAAAATTTCTAGAGGAAAAAAATATATAACTACCATAAGATTCAGCTATACTACTCTTTGATGTATACCTGAAAGATTTAAAGTCAGCATAGTATAGAGATACCTGCACACCCACATTTATGGTAAACATCAAGATATGGAGCCAGGTTAGGGTGCAGTAAGAGATGAAAGGATTGAGAAGGTGTAGTGGGCACATACAATGGAGTATCACCCAGCCAGAAAGAGGAATGAAATTCTGTCATTTGCTGGAGAATGGCTAGAATTGAGATAATCGTGTTCAGCACACTACAGCACACTCAGAAAAGACAATCACCACATGCTTTCCCTGACATGTAGACCTTCTTAAAAAGACATGATCTTAGAAGGGAGACTATTAGGCAAAAAGAAAGAAATAAGGGTCAGTATAAGGAGAGCTGTAATGAAAGAAATAAGGAGAGTTTATATGATCAAAATGGGTTATGTAAAGCAAGGCTTTCATGAAGTTTGAGAAAACTAGGTTCTATTTATTTATTTGGTACTTGGAATTGAACTCAGGATTCTGAGCTTGCCAGACAGATGTTTGTGCCACTGAACTTTATCCCCAGCCCAAAATGTTATGTGAATATATGAAAACCCCACAGTAAGACCAATATTTTATAAAATTAATATACACTAAGGACAATGTACATATAAAAATAAAGTAAAATTGTTGCTCAGAATTACAACAATACATTTTCAGTTCTGTTCCTGGGCCTGCATTCTTTAGGTTGTATTTCAGTTTTTCTTCATGATGAGTCTTTGCCTATCATGCTGCGGAAAGATCTAGAGAGAAAGAAGAAGATCCTATTGGCTTGTTAGATAAGGGAAGCTTGCTGAGTTTGGTTCTCAGGATGTTGCAGGCTCTGTTCCTAAACATTGATTTTGGTTATGGCAGCCACAGAAATTTACTGCCCCTTCTTTTTTGCAACCAGTTTCAGAAAATAAAGACTCTGGGACCAGCCTCAGGCACTATCTTCTTGTTTGCTTTTCTCATCCCTTCCAGAAAATGCCAATGGTCTAAACATCCCTAGCTCATTTTTAGATCCTTGGACCATGTAAGACAGCAGGTGAGGAAGCCCAGAAATGGCAGTCTCTGAAGGCCACTGGTGGTAGAGAAGATGTAGTAATACAGCATTTCAGAGTTGACAACCTTTGATGATAATATGCTAGATCCTGACTTGCTAAAGTGTCAGTGCCACTCTGAGTATGTAGGAGAGAAGGCTATGGATTATCATGTAATGATGCATAAGGACTAGATGCTAATTACAGAATGACAGAATGAGAAGGGAAAAAGACCTAAAACTTGGGTCGACTATATAAGAAACATTAATTACAGTCATTTATGTGAACTGCTTACCATTGATAGCTAATTATCGTGCAGCACAATAACAATTTGTATATCATTAAATATGTATCAGATTAGTTTTATTTGATTACAATAATAAACTTCAAAAACACACAATGTCAGGACTCGAAGGGGACCTTGGAGATCAACAACTAGGTATATCCTCTCATGTTCAAGATGCAGCCACTGAGGCTAGTCTGTGGCAGCTGTTTATGGCAACGCTGGGGACTGAACATATGTTATCAGCCTTCTAACCACACTCCTCATGGAGAAACTTGCATTGAGCTCAATCCAGAAACCAACAAAGGCCTTCCTGACTCTCCTATTTAAGCAGTACTTTGTCTAGCCACGTGACATTACCTGATTACAGTTCCTTCATATCACCCATCAGAGGCTGAACTTACCTGATTTATTTGGCTTGTTTTCATTCTGGTAGCTGTAGTACAGAGTAGCTGTTCAATAACTAATTCTTAGATGAAGTTCAAGAATGAAAGATTCATGGGAGAAAGACTCAGATAGAATGGCTACACTGGGAATTGGAATAAAGTAATGACCTGCCTAACAGCTGGCACTGAAGCCTTGCTAGTACCAGGTGGTCCTTCTTTCTACTTTCCATACTTGATCTTAAGAATCATCTGAGACACCTTCCAACTATACAGATTCCCAGACCCTTCCCCATGAAGCTCAGATTTGGTAGATCTGGGTAACATGGAAGCATGTGGCAAATAAGGAGAGTGTAGGCAAGGGGACATTGTTAATGACATAGCCGTTGGCAGTATCTTTCTCCAAAGGATCCCCAAGTACTGACTACACTTAGGGCAGGATTCCTTGTAGACTAGATGTAGAGCCCTGAAATAGGGCACCAGCACCAGAGGGAAGAGTCAGTTGGCAACCTGCAGTAAAGCAGGAAGAGAAAAGGAAAACTTAAATCTGACATGTTGGAGAAATGCCTTTGCTCATTAAAACATGCCTAGGTTAAGCAGATCATATCCAGGTCTATAGAACATTCTGGAAATGTACCACTCGCTATTAACTATATAAAGCTTGTTTTATTTCCTTGAAAAAGTAAGAACTGGAAGAACTTCCAGTTAATGAAAATCTTAAGGTGGGAAAGAAAAATTCACTTTGACTCAGGATATTCCTTTAAATAGTCACAGAAAATCTGAACACTTTCCCCCTTGCTTTGCCTTTCCCAAGAAGAAGCTGGCACCCCAGGCATGTCTGAAAAAGATCTGCGTCTACAGCTCTCCCCCTGGTCTCCCAAGCTCCTGACATTTTCTCCAGGTCAGAGAAACTGCATGCAAATACCTGTCAGTCTATTCATGTCCTGCCACTCAGGCAGCAAGGAAAAATAAATAACTGGACCCAATCCCTGCCTTGGGATAATTGCTTAGCAAACAGGATGCACATAATCCATTTTCATTATTAATACTCCAGTTAGGAGCCAGGCTCTGTGTTTGGTTTCTCATAATGAGAGCTGCCTTACAATGAAAGGGATGCAATCTACCATTCAGCTCACAGTGTGGCAAGGAGGCAAAGAAACCCCTCCTGTGGCAGATTTAGATTCCAGGCATTTCTGCTCCCTATAAAGCAAGAGGCTGGACAGGCCCACTATTGAAGAGCAAGACGTGCTGATTTTCTTGCCTGGGTGATTTTGTAAAATGTCTTACCTGCTCATTTGCTTATTGTGTACTATGTGTTCTAATCTGGGTCTGATAGCTCCTCCGAAGGCATCTGCCCCATACCACTGCACACCCAGGGAGCAAACCTGCTGGCATGAAGCAGAGCAGAGTTTGAAAGTGATTCTCAGGCTGGGCTGATTCAGATGTAACCAGCACAGCCTCCATGGCTGGTACAATCACACAGCAGAAACCCTGTTAGTTTTTAAAGGTTCTTTTTTTTTTTTAATGCTTGAAGTAGAAGTGTTTCCTGAAGAGAGTTAAAAGACTTCTTGGTGAAATCACTTTTCCTTCTCCTACTACTTTCAATCCATTTCAGTGGAAGGTGGTTTGCTATTAAAAGAAAAAGATAATCCATTATCACTATGAGTCTTGAACTGCCAGGGGGAAGCCTGTAGCTGGCTGGAAGGAAGGGGTGATAACTTGCATTTAAAGAAAAAAAAAATCAATTGCCAGTTGGTGTCTTGCCATTTATTAGAACCATACCATGAATGCGTCCACAGGCAGAGGAACGGGGTCCCTTGGAGGATTTGCAATGGATTTGATGGCTTCCTATTTACCTCTGCGTGATTAACTTGAGCCCAGTTTGGATTTGTGATGACTGAATCAGTTATTTTTATCAAGCTCTTTGGTGACAGGTGTCCTTGTTACGAGAAACAAATTGGCACTAATTGGGCACTCCTGTTGGCATCTTGGCAGGAGAGACAGCAATGACTCGATCTGTGGAAACTTCACATTAACGGAAAGGGGACGCCTGTTCTGGACATGCCTCCGCTGCTCTGCAGCTGCTGTTTGTTTTTGTTTGTTCCCGGAGTTTGAGACATGCTGATTTGAGTGTGGCAATTTTCACCAGCATTCTATCATTCAGTGGACAATGTACACAGACACACACACACATGCATATGTGTGAATGCACACACACACACCCACACACACAAGAGCAGTTGTCAAAATATAGTATGCTGATGAAAGTTCTGTCTTTGTTTATCAAGATCATTAATAACAATTACTGGCTGGTGACTCCACAAGCATGGAGATATAATTTCCTACTGGACAGGATCATTTAAAAAATAATCAAGTGTGCCCAGCATACAGTTTGACACATAGATGCTGAATAAAAGGCTGGTAAGTGAACACACGTCTGTTGAATGATTGGCTGAATGGTCTCTCTATTTCATAAATGAATGATAATCCTTTCAAGTTGAATCCTGGAGATGCAGTGTTAAACTGGACCTTAGCAGTCATGTGAAGATTCCAATCATTGTTCAGATGTGGGACCTTTGGGGCTTGCCAGGGCATGTGGCTGACATGGGAGCAGCACCCTGGTCTCCTGAGCACCGGTGTGTTGCCATCTATCTCACTGCTCCTTTTGAGAGAGATTTCATAATACCGAATATTGCTGCTAATGAACAGCACCATGAACCATGAATAGAGAAACCTGATTTCTGTGTTGGGATTCTCTCCTGATTGTGTGGCCTCAAGAAAACTACTTAACACTGTTGGGTTTCTGCTGTTTAGACTCTATTTGGGGAGATGGGCAAGTAACCAGGCAATTAGGACAAAGAATGCCACATTTGAATAATAGGGGAACAACCTGGAAGAAAAGGACAAAAAATATAAGAGCCACATGGGGATAAGTTATTCTTCAGCTCTGAGTAATCAGTATGTTGAATGAAAACACAGGAGGTTGGTGAGGGGTACTTGTTGATTTAATAAGCCTTCAGGGCCCCCATGGCTATTTCAGAAGTCACTCGCCCAGCATACTCTAATGATCCACCAGGGGGGAGTAGAGGTCAATTTGTTCTGTACCAGAGGAGGTGGAGTAATTTGTGTTTTGTAATTAAGGGGAGGGAGGAGAGCAGAGGAAAGACTGAGGCTGACACAGATGTGAGATGTCCTGTTCTTATATTGTCCTCTATATCCATGGCATCTATGTAGAATGCTTGAAGCTTAGAGATTCCACTGTGACCTGAAGCAAAACTGCTCATAACCCTATGGCCCCGAGATAATATCCAGCAGAAGTCTAGGGATATGATAATAATAGAATGGCTTATTGTTTAGAGGTAAATTACATATTCAGTTATCCACAGCAAGGGATGCACTTAGAGCAAGCTCTTAAACTGCCCAGAAACTGTGTCATACAGACTTTTGCTATAACAAGTAACGGAACAGATGAAGCTGGTTGCTTTTGCTAAGTGCAGGTGCTTACGTACTTTTGTGAAATGGATAGACTGCAAAAGGTAAATGTAGTCTAATTAGACAAGTGTATAATAATTGTTTCATAGCATGGTCTTTGAGATTCTTGAAATAAAAGTTTTAGTTTTTCTGCCTGGAACAACAAGGGTAAAACTGTGTTCAAAGAGGAAAATTTCTACCCACTAGAGCATCTATCCCAATTTTAGGGTATTAGGAAAGGTTAGGAAAGACTTCTAGATTTTACCAAATCCATGTACATTAAAGGAGATGGCATCCTTGCAGCTCATCCCGATCTAACTGTCGTCATTGCAAAGGCCTTATTACTGCATGAGGACTGATTCTTACTGCACACCATGCCTGCTGAGTAGATTTGCACCACCAAATAGCTCCCGAACAGGAGACCACTTCATCATGCTGAGCCAACAGGGGAGATGACGACTTGTGCATAATAAACTCTATTCTAATGATAACAAAAATAAGATCTAACATTTATATATATAATCTTTCTAGGTGCCAGACACTCATCCAGTCCTCAAGTCCTGTGGGATGGATTCTTTTGTTATCTTCCCTTTACAGATGAAGAAACTGAGACACCATATAATAAGTAACTTGCCTGAAGTCAGACGATACAGAAAGAACTTTGGAAGTCTAACTCTGGAGATCATGGGGCCGGCAGCCACACTGTTGTGGAAAAATATGCCCAAGTTAGGCTCGGACTAGCAGACAAAGGGCTGGGGACATAGCTCAGTGCCTGCCTGGCAAGCATGAGGTCCTGCGCTCAGTTCCTCATACCAAAAAATGACAAGCCAAGGAAGGAGGCTCATAGGGTCCTTTTGACATTGGTGATAACCTGGAAGAATACTTGTGCATGACAAGACACATGGACACTGACACAGGTGTTTAAGGGAAGGAGATAGTTTGGCCGTTTCACCCAGAGAGCCAGCCTGACAAGGTCCCCCAACAGAAAAATGTGCTGTCCTGCAAGACAGTCTGCAGTTCCTGGGGATCAGCAACTTGACAGTCTGATAGGTTGATTTGCTGTGTATTATATTGGTATCTACATTGTTATTAACTCTTGCAGCCCTTACCTAGTAGGCTCCCCAGGGCTCCTGTTCCTGGGGGAGCCTCTGGCACCCCAGGCTACTTATACCCACTCTCCTTCTCCAATGTTTCATTTTCTGACATCAAGGGAGCCTGCTCTGCCTACAGAGGCACAAGCTGGATGACCAGGAGATCTAATTCACAGTTTACTCGGGGGTAATGGGTAGCACTGAGCCCAAGGTAACCACAGCATTACTGCCTTTTTCTGTTTCCTTAATTTCTTAATCTCTCACCTATATTTTCGGAGATTGTCTCTCAAATACATTGATATCCTGGTTTTCTTAGTTTGTGATCTTGCAAGGGGAACAATGCAATCCAGGACACATATTTTATAAGATAGTTTGTACTAGTCACCCAAAGAATCATATCCAAAGAGTGTAGGAAATCTGCCCACACACTAAAGACCAAAGAATCCAGCTGAGGGCCTGAATCCCATGATGATGTCCTGATTCAGGCTGCAGAACTAGAACCTGGAACAATGCCTCCTATGAGTCTAGCGGGAGGTCCAGAGCCCATAACAATGTCTCATGTACACCACTCATGGATCTGTGCTGAGAAGACCCAAAGTTCAGTTCTAGAAGCTAGAAAATCTGTGCCAGCGGGATGAGGGACCTGTGCTAGCAGACTGAGGGGTCTGAACTGGAGCCAGGAAGCAACGCTCACTGTTAGAGCCAGAGCTCCCCTACAAGTACCACAGCCATGCTCAGCAACAATGAAGTCCTGACTCCTCTGACAAGACAGCCATTGCGATGAGCTCCTCACTGAGGCTGAGCAGTGCATCATCTGCTGCAGAGCCAGGAGGCAGTGCTCAAGGTGAGGACCAGAGCTCCCCAAATGTGTACCACAGCCATTCTCAGCGACAATAAGGTCCCGAGCACCTCCTCTGATGAGAACGACCCATTTCACCCAGAAAGCCAGCCTGACAAGGTCCCCCAACAGAATATCCCAAGAGAACCAGCAGCTCCATAACAGCTTCTTAACATCTTCTACAGCTTCCCTAACAGCCTTTCAATAGCTTCCTGTTCTGCCTTTATGGTGCTGGCAACAGTCCTCAGCTGGGCCTCCCACACCCAGCACCACTCTAGTTCAGTTCAGCTGGGTGTAACAAGTTGCCCACCACTTTGCAATCCAACCCAGTTGTCAAAAGGCTCCAAGTGACCAGGTGTGGTGGCCCAAGCCTGTGATCCCAGCACTTGGGCTCCCAAGGCAGGACTATTGCTACGATTTCAAGGTCAGCCTGAATTGCATAGTGAAACCTTGTCTCACAGAAGACCTTGCCTCAAAAACAGGCTCGAACTTTCCACTACTCAGACATCAAAGACAAAAAAAATATGCTTGTTTCTATAACTTTGGTGAACAGATAACCAGAAATCTGACTTGCTAAACCTGTATCAGTTAGAAGCTAGGCGTATGTCACCTCTCACTGAAGACACTCATGGTTGAGCTTCCGCCCAAGCACCACTGTCTCCCAGACAACCTATACTGCTTGTGTCAGTGCATTAACAGCACTCATCATTGTGGGAAGAGTGTGTGTATGTGTGTGTGTGTGTGTGTGTGTGTGTGTGTTCTTTATTTGTATAAAATATCCTAGCGAGGGCTCCAAAGAAAGTTAGTCATGCTAGTGGTAAAACTAAGAGATAAGCTGTGAGAACCACAATAGACTTACAGAAAGAAATTATTGTGAAATTTGTTACATTCCTGAAAAAATAAAGCATTAATTAAAAAAAAATTGGACCTCAGATCCAATTCTTTTGTTTTCCCATTATTTCTTATGGGGGAAAATATATATATATATATATATATATATATATATATATATATACTCAGTTCTAGAGCTTTTCTGTGTTCAAACAGGAATTTGGGATGAATTGAGTTTGACAACTGAGGTATTACTGAGAACTGAACCCAAATTCTTGCCCTGGGCCTTGGAATGGAGCAAGGGCCAAGTTAGGACAAATTCTAAAAGGGAACTCATATATCCAAGGGGCTGGTGTGGAGAAAGTGGGGGGAAAGGGAGGCTCAGATGGAAGAATCACTAGGAGTAGGGAAAAGGAAGATGAGCTCTGGAATTGGAGAAGAAATCCCCTCTACATTGGAACCCTTTCCCTTTGGACACTGGAGATTTTTTGAACAGTGTTTTCCTTAATGATAAAGGAGCTATTCGTTTACTGCAATCCCACACACGCATTTTTTTCTTTCTTATTAAAGAAATCCATTCTGAGGCTGAGAGTCCATAAAACATTTTTTTTTTTCATCAGGCATAGACAGAAAAGGCCAGCTTCCTGAATATAAATCATAGCTCTTACAAGGAGCCCAGAAAATGGGATGAGGAGACTGACAACCCAGGACACAGAAAACCTCCTCAGGTCTCCAGTTCTCCATAGTTTGGACACTAAATGAGATGCCATCCACTCTCTGAATTGGGAAGAACTCTAGGGACAGCCTAAGAAATGGAGCTGACAATATCTCACAGAATAGTTTTCTGTTTTTGCGTAGCTTTCATTAATAGATGGCTTTATTCATTGTCTCCTGTGTATAGGTCTCTATGGGGGGGGTGTGACTCAAAGTCTTGTCAGCATTTGGCTTCCAATAGTGGAAGAGGGCCTCCTAGAAAGTGCTGAAGGAAGGGTATAGCTGGCGGTATCCCACTCGGTTGCCATAGGTGCCATTTTCCAGGTCTTTGGTGGGAGACTCTAGTCAACTAATGTACAACATCTTAATAAAATGCCCAGGCTCTTTATGTCTCAGGTGTCTATGGCTCAGGTATGGAATCAGCAAACTTCAGTGCCCACAAATTTTTACACTGTTAGGCCATCCTCTTATTTTGTTTGGTTTTGGGTACCACACTGGGGTGGGACTTAGACACGTGGAAGTTGTGCAGAAAGCTAGAAATCCTAATATATGTGGTATCAGCAATGTGTATTGGGGTCTTTTCCTCTGAGTAATAATTACACCCTTTTTCCCATTCAAGTTTGGAAGCAACTGACAAATACAAACAGAAGAGTTGGAACTGTCATCTCTGTTATTGTCCAAAGCAGATTCATGAATATGGCTTGAACTTGTACTATCATGAAGCCATAGCGATGATTAAAGAATGAAATTAAAGAACTGAAATCAAATAGTTACCTCCTTCCTGTAAGGAGCATCTGGGAATCACCTTGTACCAGTGGCACAGACCTATACCAGACCAGGGTCTGGACTCTGTTTCAGAGCTTAGATCTTGGCTCTAACTGATCTCACCATGTGAAGCAGGAACATATTCCTTTCTCTAGGAAGTTAGTCAAAGAGATATTTGGTCAGGGTCTTAATCTCATGCACTCAAGAGGGATTTTTTCAGTGTCTCCAGCTAGATAAAGTGCTACTAATCCCCCTGGAAAAAATGATGAGAGGGAATTAGGAGCAAGGGCATGCTCCTTCCAAATACTTTGAGAGAGTGCCAATTCATCTTTTATGAGACAGGACAGAAACATGGGAGTGGAAGAAAATGATTTTTCTTAATAGAGTATTTATATTGTGGGAAAGAGAAGACTTGGCTGAAGACATGGTATTTATCTTGAAGCACAGTTGTGTACCTAATAATAATATTCCACATAGACAATGCTGGCTTTCCATACAACAAAGGTATATGATAGGTCATACCTGCTAGGTTTTTGTAAGTTTGTTCTGTGATATTTACTCAGTGACTAAATCAAGTAATGACACATTTCTCAAAATGTGTCTGGGTCATCAAACAGTAAAGAGCTTTTCCTGTTAGGGGGACAAAGTAAATTCAACAGCTAAAATGCAAAGCATGTAGAAAGGAAACATTTTGTATTTCTCATCACAGTATTGAGATAATTATCTTCTCCTTGGCCCCTAGAAAAGCTACCTACTGAAACTTTTCAAGTAGATTGAAGGTATTTATAGAAGATATCTAGGTACTTATTTTGAGTATGGGAAAATTTCCTACAATCCTTTGAAATTCTGAGATTGTTTAATTCTAAGCACACCACCAGTCAATGTATACACATCCTTTAAGCAGGAAGGATAAAGACTGTTCTAAGTACTGTTCTAAGCCATGGAAACAACTAATACTCTACAGTGTGCTGTGCTGCTAACTTATGATGTTTTGTAGGTCAATTGTGTTAAATGGATTTTCAATTTGCAACACTTTTATTGAGGTCTGACTTCATCATTGTAAATCCAAGAGTTGCTAAGGGAGATCTTACATTAAGTACTCCTATACACTCACATACATAAAAAGATCATTGGTTGAAAATGTACTAAGATACTGGGGAGACAGCTCAATAGAATAAGCACTTGCCTGGCAAGTGCAAAGTCCTGAGTTCAATCCCTAGTTCAGTCCCCATCTACTCTTACCAGAGAAACACCAAAATAGTTCAGTACATTCTTTAAAACACTGTTTTTTCCTAGTAAACTGTTTTGGGAACACATGGGCTGAGTCTATTTGTATCTTTGGAGATATCAGGGAAGGGCTATTCTTGAAAGTAGCCCATCTCCCACTATCTGAAAATTTTTCCATGAGAGTTTTTTTCCTATCAAAATGAAATGTCCATGGAAGGGGAAAAAAAGCACCCAGAAATCCAAGGGAACTCTGTGTGTAGGACTTACTGTAAAATAGCCCTTGAAAACCATAAAGATGTCAAGGGCATACATAAATTACTATTTTGCTGAACCTAAGCTCTAAAAATGAATGAAACCATAGAAGCTGAAATATGGAAGCATTTGCCCAGGGACAAAACATGTTTTTCTCATAGTACTTATGTCCACTTTCTCCTTGTGAGCAACCTGTTGCTTCATCTCTAGGATGCTTAAGTGGTATTTATCACTTATAAATCCCCTTTCCTTTTTCCCTCCTCCCCTCTACATTGTATGAGTTTTTGGCTCTGATCTCTTTGAAGGATGAACAAGTCCTATACTTACATGCTTCTTAAAGAGCTGAGTAGCCAACTGGAAAGATCATGAACTCTCAAATTGGACCTAGTTTGTATGGAGTCATACATAATTATCTTATAGCTCAGTATTCTCTTCTGTAGCAGCTGCTGGCAAGCTGTTTTATCTTCATCTCTTACTTAGTGGTTAGTTCAATGTTACAAGCCTTACTTCGGCTCTCCATAGGACTTCGCCAGTTGCCCTAACTCACCCAAAAGTAAACTGGATTGGTCCAAACTGGCTGGAGAGGACAAGGAGAAGAAAACAAGGAATCATTATGTGGGAGAGTACAGGGTGTACCTTGTGTTTCTCTTCTTTGTTGACTGACTTACCATAGCCAGAAACACCATGCTGAGTTGGAAATTTTGATTTTTATCTCCTGTACTGAGACAGCTAGGTAAAACAACCACAGTGTTCTTTCCAAGGAGAAGGAGACTTTTTTGCCCTTCTAGTAAGTGCTGTTAACATCTCCATTATTTTCTCCTCTCCATCATAAATGAATAAATGGATGGTTAATGTCAATATTTGAAATGAATGTGAAATTCTAGAAAATACTTTTGTCTGCCCATACCTAATTCAATTATAATTTAATTTTCCCATGTTTACCTCAGTTCTTCTACATCAAGGAATAGGTGAGGGGAATGTATGGTTTGAACAATAAGGGCCCTTTACTGTCTTAGTTAGCAAGAGTCTCAGGACAAAGGCAGCCTAGATGTGCTTAAGTTCATCTCCCTATCTCCTAGCCCTTCCAACCCTGGTGGGTGTTTGCTGCAGGAGAGCACTGTGAGCTCTCCTAAGGGACAGTGCTTGCTGAATAAGAACATCCCATGGCAATCAACATGCACCTGCTTTGGCCTTTACCCTCCCTGCCCTTTGAGACTTACATTATGTGGGTATTTGTGGAAGTCTCTTGAAGACACTACCAGCAGGTTCACAAACTTCAACCCACTCTTAGTTAATAGATAAGCCTATAAAATCACATGAAGCAGCCAACACACTCTTGATCTGATGATAAGAATGTTGAGTAGAGGACAGTATTCAAAAACCTGCTCTTGATTTCATGCAAGCTTTTACTTTTCTTCCCCTGACTTCATGTTAGCTTCGGGCCGAGAACCCACAGTGAGAAGACACAAGGTGTGGAGATTTCGCCACAGGGATCTGTCCTTTGGAGAGTGTACTTGATCAGTAGTGTTGCTTAGAATTCCCAGTGCATGTTCATAATGAAAGACAGACTGACTTTTACCTAGTATTGTTATGGCTCTAAAATGCCCTAAAGGTCATGTGGCTCTTTTTTGCTTGCTACTGTGGCAGGATGCCCCTGTTGGGCACTCTTGACATACTCCTGAGGCAAGGGTGTGTTTAGTGCCCTCTCTACTTGTTACTTTAGGGAGTAGGTTACAGTGGAAGGGGATAGGACATATCTCACATCTATCTGGTTGCTCATGTGTGAATCACATAGTTCTTTATCTTTTAATCAGACCTTCAGGGAAGACTTTTGTATGTTCATAAGAGAGTTCCATTAATACGACCATTAGACTGCAGTACTCTTTTTCTTTTTCTTTTTGTTTTTGTTTTCGTTTTGTCTTTTTGAGACAAGATTTCACTATGCAGTTCAGGCTGGTCTTAAGCTCATTCTGTAGCTCAGGCTGGTCTTGAACTCACAACAATCCTCCTGCCTCAGCCTCCCAAGTGCTGGGATTACAGGCATGCACCACCACCCCCGCCCAGCTTAGACTGCAGTACGCTTAATGCCATGTCTCTTTGGGGTCAGTATGACTGTTTTAGGCCTCAGGAGATCAAGGGCTATGTGTAGAGTTGTTGCCACAGCCCATCTTCCTTTCAAGATTGCCTTATGAGAACTTTGTGTTCTCTGCCATCTGCATGGCCCGTGATAAACACAGTACTTAGAAATTCTTCACCTTTTATCTTGACAAACTCTAGGGAGCAGGCTAATCTTCAGTGCCAGCACACTGCCGATTCCGCTGGAGCTGTTGACCCTTCTCATAGATAGGAGGCCCACTTGACTGTTCAACTTCTTGCTGAGAGGCCCAGGAACACGGTCTCTCTACCCTTAAGGTGAAGAAAGTGACAACTCTCCCCATTTCCTCTGGAAGGAGGGGGACCAAAGAAGAACCACAATTCCCTTTAAAGAAATTCTATCTTCAAAGTTCTCCTTTCCTTTCACACTCCTACCCCCCATGGGTGGGGAGCCAGCTTCTCCTCCAATCCTTTGGAAGTGCTGTCTGAAGAGTCTCCAGCTTCCTGTCATTGCATGTGTGTTCTGCATCACCCTAGTATCCCAGTCACAAACAAAGGGTGGAGTTCATCTGGCTTTTCCTCTGTGCCTTCCTACTGCTCAGAACTACTTCCCAGGTATTCCCTGAAACAAATAGCTGGCCATGTGAGGGTTTTGGTGTGAACTTCATGGTTAGCACAGTAGACTCTGAATCCAGAAAATAGTGGATCATGAGAATAATAATATATAACAAAAGTGCTTAGGCTAGTCAGAGATCATTCTTGAGCTAAGGATAAGGGAACTTCTTACAGTATATGGTTGTAGTGAAAAAATGTGATGCATGACCTATCAGAAGACAGGTACCCAGTGACACCTACTAATTGAGCATGCAGTATCTATAAAATGATAATGACTTTGGAAAGCTTTGAGTTAAGGATGTCTGCCAATAAATTCAATGTACCTTCAGAATCATTAGGCATTTGGAGGCAAGTGACAGGGTTGGAAAGTATAGATGGATCTGCACAGATGGCTAGTGGTGAAAGGTGTTTGTAAAACAGGACCTTTGGGGGCTGTCAGAACTCTCATGGTTTCCTGCCTGTGAACAGACAGCAGGTAAAGGTCCATCTCTCTGGGCTTTTCCTCCTTGGGGGATTCTTTTCCTGCTCAAGCTTGATCAGGCATTAAACATTTCACTTTTAGATTACAGGGCTGCATTTTCCTCTTGGACACTAAAGGTCTTACAGATGTGTTTGCTGGAGTTCTGCTCCATCTTATCTTTGGGGAAGGAATGGCTGAGTGAAGACTGTTATCCAGAATGCTCTTGGACCTCTCTGTCAACCCCCTTTTCTATCCTGACCTGTGAGATCTTGCAGCATGCTTCCCACTGTCAATCAAGCTCAATTGTGTCAAATTATGCAGTGTTACACTCAGCCACAAGAGCTGGGTTCAGACCTACAACTTCATTTTCACATGCAACTTAAGCCAAAATCTTTTTCTCAGGTCTGCAATGGTGTTGAAAAGAAATGGGACTCCAAGGGCCAAGCAAGCAGTACAGGAGGTTAAAACTATGCCCTTTCCATAACCCATGTATAGGGCTAGACTCCTGACAAGTTGGTCCTGGTCTAATTTACATTGTTCCCCAGGTGACAGTTTCTACTGTATTCTTATCCTCATCCTGAGGATTTAAAAAATAACATTTTTGGAGAGTTTGCTTGTTTGTTTGTTTTAAGCATTATGTATACTATTTCACTTTCTTCATGGCTTGATTTAAGAACTAGGTTAATAGCAATATATCCAATTTTCCTCAGCATTAATTATGGATTTCTTTTTAGAAAGCACAATTTTGGGAAGTAAGAAATGTAGTTTGAATAAATAATGATGTTAAGAAATGCATAGTACATGTGTGTGTAGCACTATACCTTTATATGTGTAAATAAAATATACACAGAGAGTACAAACATTTTAATCTATGGATATGTGCTACATCTAATTCCAGGCAGAGAGGCAATCCTGCGAAAGTGAAGCTCAGGTGTTGAAAAATTTCACAGCTGTCTTTCTGGAACTTATCTGCTATATGGCCTGATGATGTTACATTTTTTGGAGAATTTTAGGGTGAATTCAGAGGCAGAGGCATATGGAAATGAAATTTGATGACAGGAGGAACATGCTGCTCTCTGATTTATACCTCGAATCATAAAGCTCTTAAAGTTAGGATCTCTGTCTTGATTGTCTCCTGTCAAATCCTGGGTCCTTTTCTTTCTTGGAGAGCAGGGAAATGCCATTCCATTCTTTGGCACCTTAAAGTGCATTTTCTGTACAACTTTTAACACCACTATGACTTCAGAAGACTCAAACTACAGAGGCATCCTGAACAACAAGATCTCATTGAGGGGAGGGAGACAACCCGAAGTGTAGAAAGACATGCCAGGTATGCAGGCAAGAGTCCATTTTGAAACTGGAACTACCAGCCTAGCTGCCTCGATTGCTGCAAGGAGGATCAGAAGTCCACCTC